>JABUQX010042828.1:12500-15000 GCA_015478945.1 Trachelipus rathkii
TGAATTATTCGTCATTTATTATTATTATTAATTATCATTATTATATATTATTAATCTATAATAACTTTATTATCTATTATTAATATTATTCATTATTATTATATTAATTATTATTATTATTATTATATTATTAATTATTATTTTATTATTAATTATTTGTAAGTAGTAGTGATAGTAGTAGTAAGAGTAGTAGTAGTAGTAGTAAATTGTTGATTTATTAATTATTTAAACAAATATTTTCACCTCATTCAAGTAAGTGCTCAATTTGTTTTCTTAGGCTACAAACGTCTACTTCTGAATAGACCAATAAAACTATTTTAACAGAAATGAATTGAAAGCTAAAAATATATTAAAAGAATTGGATAAATAAATTTCGACAACTGAAATAACCATTTACGCAATAAACATCC
This sequence comes from Trachelipus rathkii, assembly GCA_015478945.1. Lineage (NCBI taxonomy): Eukaryota > Metazoa > Arthropoda > Malacostraca > Isopoda > Trachelipodidae > Trachelipus > Trachelipus rathkii. The sequence goes on from JABUQX010042828.1 coordinate 12,911, forward strand.
ATACCTATTATAAATCTGAGGCTTAATGAATAATATATAGGATTTTTGGTGTCCTAATATAAAGATGAGCATCAAAAAATTCAAAAATGAAAATTAATAATTATTTCACAGGATTAAGAGAATATATATCCAGAAATCGAGCTGAGTGAATGTGATAGGATGTGTGTTTATGTGTTTATATCATTCTCTCTCATATTCTCTCCTACTCTCTTCTCATTCCCCACAAACAACACAAAACTCTCTCTCAATTCATATTGCAAAACAGAGTCAAAAATCATGACCTCATCTCTCTTCATTATATAATACAAAAAAAATAAAATATAAATAAAACAATCATCATATCATCTCTACATCAATATCAAATCAGCTTATTTTTCTCTCCAAACTTTCATCGTTTCTTACCTCATCAAATCTCACATCTCTTAGATAATCATTCAATCATTCATCATCATGGAGAATAATATATAATAATATAAATAATATTATAATAATTAATATAAAAAAAAAAATACAAAATATAAAAAAAATAATTATATAATATAATATAACTATTAATATCAATATATATAAATATAATATAATTTAATAATACTATAATAAAAAATATGTTAATAATAATATATAATATATAATAGATATCATATATATTAATATATAATAATATATATATAATATATATTAATTTATATATATATATTAAAATATATTATAATAATAATATATATATTTATATATATATAATATATATATTATACATATTATAAATATATATATATATATATAATATATTCACCGATATATATATTATATATATATACCTATTATTATTACTATATATAATTATATATATACATATACTATACTATACTATATATTCTATATTTATATTTTATATATATATACTATATATATAATATTTTCCGTAAATATATATACTAATATTATATAGTATATATATATATATATATGTATTGGTGTGTGTGTGGCTGTGTGTGCTGTGTGTGTCCGATCGGGTGTCGTGCCTCCGGTGTGTGCTGTGATGCTGATGTGTGTGCTGGTGTAGTGATGTGTGTAGCTCATTGTAGATATTTAAATTGACACATGAATTGGGTTTTCCCCAATTCCGGTGGATCTTAATGAGGGCTTTCGACCTTTTACCAACCAGAAGGTGATTGTAATAGACACAAAAGAAGCGAGAGTCAACAATTCCACCATTTCTTAATCAAATAATATGAAAAAAACAGTTTAATTATTTCTTTATCAATTTATTATTGTTTTTTGTTAATATTTTTCAAAAATATATAATTTTCTATCCAAATTAATATAACATTATTAAATATTTTTAAAATGGAATTTAATTTAAGATTAAATTCATTCGACGATTACGGTCACTTTATAATATATCTAATAGATATTAAACTTAACCTATTTTTTTTTTTCCTTTTCTGAATGCGTAATAAATAAATAAATATATACTAATAAAAATAAATATTATAACAACTATATATAACTACTCATATAATATATATATATCTATAGCTATAATAATAATAAGTAATATACATATATATATTCTATATATACCTATATTTATATACATATATATATCTATATATAATATATAATATATAAATTATATATATATTATATCATACTGTGATACCTATTACTATAACTTACTCTATAAGATATATATATTATATATATAATAATATAAAAATATATATATTATATACATATTACTCATATATTATATATATATATTCATATATTCATATTTATATATACACATAACTATATAATACTAATATTATATATATTATATATAATATTTTGTATTGTATATTATACTATATACATATATCACTAATATATATTATATATATATACTATATATTATATATAATTAGCTATATATATATTATATAATACTAGTATAATATATATATATCTACTATATTATATGTATTTATAATATTATATATATAATATATTAAATATAAATAATATATATATTATATAAAATATATAATAATATAATATTATATATATATAATAATAATAAATATTACATATATATTATGATATAC
>JABUQX010042828.1:20000-44094 GCA_015478945.1 Trachelipus rathkii
CTCTCTCTCTCCTATTATATAATAAATAGATTTATATATATATTTATACTGATATATTATCATATAATATTATATTATATAATATATACATGTATATCTATTAATAATTAATAATATCTATTGATAATTACCTTCAATGTCTGATTTGTCTTTATCAATTTATATGTTATGTGTGCAATTGTTCATGACTGTATATCTACTAACTATTTATGAGCCCCTAAATGTGTTTCAAAGTCTTTGGGTTTAAAAGAATATGAAAATGCAATTTGTTTGTACAAAAAAGTCTGCAATTAAACTCTATTAATAATGTTAATAATATCATTGATAATTTAATAGATGGAAAATTTTTTCGGGGGACAGGAGCAAAAAATTATTTCCAAAATAATTTAATAATTTCTAATTGTAAGTTATAATAAAGGGATCAGGAGCCGGAACAGAAGCTAGAGAAAGGGCTGGATCAGGAGCCGGAGCCTCAGTCGGAGTCAGGCAATTTTAAAATGATTGAATTAGAGTTGGAGTCCACAATAAATTTACCGATTCTGCAACCCTTTCTATAACTGCTTTTAACTATAAGTCATGTTTGTAAATCCCAGACTAACCTGTCTATCACAGTCAACTGTTAAGTCTTATTTTTATGTACCTGTCCGATATATCTGAAAGGGTCAATTTTTAATTTCCCAAAGAACATTAGATCATTCTCCTAAATCTTTACATATCAATCGAATGTTTTTCAAGCTTGAAAAACTAAACTTAATTAGACATTGTACTAATTTAGTTGGAAATATTACATTTACCTTTGAATGAAAAGTCGCACTACAAAACTACTCCAGAAAAAGATGACTAGTAGCTCTCCTCCTCCACCTTCTCCACCTCCTCCTCTTCCTCCTCCTCCACATATTTTGAGCCCACAAATATTTATACATTGACCCACTATCCGGCCACCATTATTATACACTTGTCCCATATGAATAAGGAAACTTGATCAATCAAATTTATGATAAAAATCTAATAGACGACTATTTTCCACTGTAAGACGACTTTTCACACTTGCGACAATATCACACTACAAAAAAAAGTCGCATATTGATTGAAGGATCGGCGATTATTGATTGAACTTAAATGATTAATATTACTATTCTAATTTTATTGTATAAATGTAATTAAATATTACTTGAGGTACTAAATCATCTATATAGTGTATCAGTTTTGTAGAATTAAACCCCATAGTATTTTTATATATACATAACTTGTCAATAATAAGCAATTTATATAATCCTCATTTTATTAAATTATTTTTTTTAAATTCAAAAATTTTCTTGAATCATATTAATCTGTTGTTTCTTCAATTTAAATCTCTTAACGAGTACGGATTTTTCCTAAATTCAACAGTTGAAATTATTTCCAACTTTACTAAAATTTTGAAGGTTTTTTACGGTATTTTCAGCATTTTGAAAAAAATAATGCTGTTTCATTGAAATGCAAATTAACAATAAGCAGAAAGAGAATTTATTAATTGTTTTTAGTGTCTTTAAAATTGACGTTTTTAATCCAAATTTCAATCTATGTCTGATTTATTTACCAGATATTCAGACTCAGAAGAAAGCTGATTTTAATAAATGTATAAATTTAAAGCTTCGTAATTCTTCTTTCTTATAATTTTGTTCAAATTTACAATTGTTATAAGTTTATCAATTATTTTATTTTTTTCCTTAAACGACATGTTGAATATTGTTTTTTTGGTAAATTCCTAATATTTGAGTTTTTAAACGGTATTTCAGCTTTTGAAAAATATAATGTGTTTATTGAAATTGCTATTATAAAAAGCAAGTAAAGTAAATTTATTGAATAGTTTTAGGTGTCTAAAATTGAAGTTTTTTCTTTTAATACAATTTCAATATTTGTTTTGAATATATAATAAATATTTACACAAGTAGCAAGTAACCTTATGTAGATAAAAGAAATATAACTTCTTCGTATTATTGACCCTTTGCTAAATTCTGGGCTTAAATTTGTAGAATTCTTAGAAGGTTGACCTTTACGTATGAGGTTCAAGATTAAGAATTGTTTGTTAAATCTTGAATTATTATGGAGTTTTATTGGGTATTTTTCAGCATTTGAGAAAATAATTAGTTTCATTGAATATGCTATTTTCAAAAAGCATTACGATATAGATTCCTATAATCCATCAGCTTGTCCAGGTCAGATTTCCTTAAATTTCGTACGATCTCTTATCTAATAGATATATAATCGGAAATGAAGGCTTGGGGTTATTTTAATTATATTGCATTAAATATTATCAATTTTTTTCTTGTTAAATGAATCCAACTTTCTTATTTAACTGTAAATACATTTTAAGGTTCAGAAAATCTATTATTTATAGGACTGAATATTAAGCTGGTCTATAGATATTCTTTTACAGGCATGACTATTTGAATTATATAGCCAGAAACTTCTAACTTAAAGAGCAGTAACGTATTTATTCCTTTATAAAATATATCAACATTTTGTTAACAATATATTTTCAGAATATTGTGTATTTTTGGATCGAATATCAGAAATTTGTTCAAGAAAATTTTTAGGTATTAACTTCTTAAGCTTCTAACATAGCGTATTGAACAAATATATTAAATATTAGTAGGTTCTCATTATGGAAATGCATTTTACAAATAAGCTATTAGAAATGAGATCCATATTATAATTAGTTTAATATAGTATTCTTTGTAAAATCTTTACTACTAATGATGTTAAGCTTAAATAATAATATTAGTAGATGTTTTTTTAATATTACCTAAAATTTGATTTATGTTTTCGATGTTAGTATAACTATGCTGTATTTTTAATAGTATATATAATAATATTTAATTATCTTCTGCATTACCGATTCCTCATCGTTGATCATTTTTACTGATCTATAAGTTATAACAATAACCTTTATATATTTCAAATTTAGTAGACCGTATCCTAAACTAAAAATTAATATAAAACTTGTTTACACCTATTTAACCTACCCTATTCATAACCTTGATGAAATGGCTTTAAGAATATTAAATTAAATGTACTTAATTTGCAGAGCATTAAAGTAAACGAAATTTCGGTCGGTGCTTTAACCTACGCTCTACTATAAAATTTGTAATAACTGTAATTTTCTTTATTTATATTTTTTATAGTATTTTACTTTTATTGATTTGTATAATATTCCCTTCATCCAAGATTTTAAAAACTTATAATATTTATTTTTTACTTACATAATTCTCTCATTATTATTTTTCACTGCTGGGTGATACAAATATTATGTTCTAATTTTTATTTTTTTTACTAATTTTATTTATAAACATATTCAAATTTTTTTACGAATATTGCATACATTGATATAACTTAATTTATTATTATATTTTAAAATGCTTTTATATAGATATCTCCTTACATTTATATATATAGACAATTCGAAAACTTTCATATTATACTTTCTTACTAATATTACTATACTAGGGTTGGTTTTAAATCCGGATACTGGGGGAAATTCTTTTAGTCCGGGCAAGGGGAAACTGGAATTCTAGCGGAATCTTACAAAAAAAATTATCGTAGCCAATTTTAGAAATTCTCTTTGGCGTTAATCTTTCCCTTTAACACATTAATAAAAATTAAAAAAATATTTATTATACTCTCAACATTTTACATTAGATATTTTATATTATGTAATATATTATATTGCACCACTTCATGAACATAGTGGAACTGAGAAGAAATGGTGAATAGTCCAAAAATTTTGATTGTAGAAGGGAGAGTTGTATTTTCTAGAACAGGGGAAACCACAAAAAGAGCAATAGTACAAGCTCTTGAAATAAGTTAGTTTTGTAGGAGATTTCTCCCCAATAAGATTGCATATAATAGACCACAAATTCAGAATATGATGTTTTATCTGAGCAATGAAGTAACTCCGGATTTTAAGAATTTAACTGTCCCTTAAAAATAATTTCCATTTCACGAGCTTCAAGCATAGTCTTGGAGAGCGGTTAGTGTCTGCCCATGCTTCAACCAAAATAGCTTATCCTTAGTAGATAAATATTCAAATTGAATAAGGAATCAGTTACCAATTAATCGTTCGATACCAGAATAATTGGAGATATCATACAAATGTTTTATTAAGTCAGATAAGTCTTATTTAAAGCTGATCAGATTAATTTATTCTTAACTATATATAGGACCTTTTTTCACTGTCATTATCGGACGATATTATTTTCAATTTTAACTGCAATCCAGTCTTAACGAAGACGGAGGGAGTTTATATTATATGATAAATATGAGAGTTTAGAGATAGTTTATTGGAAATATTTATATTAACCAATTCCCATTAGTGGTCGTATGTGATTAAATATCACCAGATTTCTAGAAATATAGTGAATAAAATAAATTGGATAAATAACTCCGTATCCTATTTTATATCAGTATATTTCCTAACCATTTTGTGAACTTCAGATGAGCAATAATATTAAAAACTTATGTGAAATATGATTATAGTCAGATAAGACACACTAATTTTATCTTGTTTTATTCAACTTTAGTCATCACCATGAGAAACACGCAAACGTTACATATTCTCAAAAGAAACAGGGGACACTTTAATTAAAAATTAGATAATGTTTATCATCATGACTTAAAATCACCCTGTTTTTTGACCATATAAACCTTAAATTAAAGAATACAAAGAGAATTTGATCCACACTGTCAGCCCACTTCGGTCTAACTCAAGATATAACAACAATGGCAGAAAATAAGAACGATTAATATTATTTTTATACTAAATTGAATTATAAGATTGATGTGAGGAGAGTCCTCTGAAAAATTTAAATATTTCATAAAGATACGTTGAATGTCGTTAGATTCTAATTCTTTCATTTTAAGTGTATACTAGCTAAATAATTATATGCAAATATGCTTGTATAAAATGAGAGTGATTGGCTAACCATTAATTCAATTGGACTACGGAAACTAAAATGTCATATCAATTTTATTTCTATCAATTGCATTATCAATCTGAGCTGTCCAGCTATTTCACATCTGAGGATGCTAGCGAAAGATCGATAAACAAAAAAAGTCTCATATAGAGAGCATGTATATTCTCTTTATATATTATTTAAGTACTAAAAACAGTAAGAGATAAGAATAATATACTAGACCTTAATCAAATAGAATTAATTGAGTTTGTTTAAAGATAAATATACTACGTTCAATTTTATGATGAAGGCATGAGAAGTCAGAGATAGTGCGATCTGTGTTATATATCGCCATGTATACTTAAAGACTACACGGATTATTGAAGAAATGATGAGCTGACACTGATAGTTGAGTAGAAAGTGATTAATAGTAGTAGCATTACAGAAAATTTCAGGCTGATGATCATTTTCAAGAAACGAGCATGTATCATCAATAAACTTAATTTGCCAAGTTTCTTTCAAAATCATCAGTGATATTAAGAAAAGAACTTCCTCTGCATAAGTTCTTAGTATTTATAGAGTTTAAGAAAGTGAAGGACAGGCCGAGTCGTTAGTGTAAAGAAGGAAAAAAAAGAAAATCAGTGGCTCTTCAAAGGAAAATTCTTAAAAAGTGGGAATTTTTTTTATTCTATTATTTAATATATCTAATATGGAAAAGAATTACTATAATATGTGGAAGTGAACAAAGCCTAAATTCCAAACATACATACTAGCTCAAAACTACTTGCTCTTTCAATTGTCTCCTCCATATTATTCAAGTAAAATTATTTCATTTTTCAAAGCAGAAATATTTTTGAGGAAAACGTTTGAAAATATCGCATAATAGTAAGTTCTATTTCAGTATCTTAATTAAACTCACCTAACAATCCAGCAATATGTAAAAGTGTTTAAGGAAATTAATAAGTTAATAATTTTCGCTTAATGACTGCAACAAAATATTAGGCCGTCGGAAACTGGAATCGGTGGATTAAAAAATTCAAAATTTCTGGAGTATATTGAATGGCTCTATATCACATATAATATATAGGCTATTATATATATATATATTATATTTTAAATATATATATATAATACTATAGTTGAAAACATCAAGCTAGTTTATATATATATATATTCCGTTTGTATGGTATATACTTATATATATATTTTAGTATATAATTTAATTTATTATTTTCATAAATTTTATTTAAATAATACTTAAGTAATACACTGTGTAAACTATAACAAGTATGCATTTTTGAAATATTACTTTATTATAAGTTTATGACAATCAATGTCACGCTTAGTTCCGAACAAATATCTTAATACATTGTTAACGATACAGCAATTAACTTATTGATTTAGGGAACATTAACTCAAAACTGGCTATTTACATATACATTATATACTAGAATCTAATATATATATATATATATATATATATAAAGTATAAAACGTGTGATTAAGTTTATTTCTAAAATAATATTAATCTATTCATTCTCTTAATGTGGTCACAAATCCATTTTTTATGAAAATCAAGGATATACTTCTAAAAAATAATAATGAGAAATAGTGAAAACGAAAATCTCCGGTCCCTTTAGGAAAAAAAATTACAGCCTCTTCAAAGTTGTTAAAATCCCATAATTTCAATATTGATCGGTATCCAGTTAGGTCTCATCAGGCACTTCTACGTCAAGATATGAAAGTTTGTATAGTATACACAGAGAAATCTAGGTAGTAATTAATCAAATCTTATATACCTAATGGATGGCCTAAAACGAGCACAGAGCCTACTAATTTACTTATCAAGAAACGTTTACTGGAAGTTTGTTAAACTTTCAGACTATTGTTTCGAAAGAGACTGCCGATCTGCGTTTTCCAACTATCTCATTATAATTTCTGAAACTTATCCTTGATTTTCAAAAAAAAAAAAATTTTTTTTTATTTTTTATTAAGACAAATATCCTATTATTTCAAAATTTGAGAGGCTGTTAACTTTTTTTCCCTATATGAGAGCGATCGATTTCGTTTTCATCTATTCTCTTATTTTAGTTTTTTCAGAGTAGTCCCTGTGATTTTCCCATAAAATTCGGTGACAACCTCGTGTACAATTAACATTATAATATACTATAATACTATAGAATATATATATATACTAATATTAAGGTATATATATATATTCATATAGTAATGAAGTAATATATATATATATATATCAAGAAATAAATACAATTACGATTTTTTTACTGAATGTTAAAAAGTTGACTATAGAAGAATTAGAACAGAATAAAAGGACCCCCCCCAACCGCCCCTGCCGTTTTGCCCACGCAGGGGCAATGCATTTTTTCCATAAACGGCAAACTGCACTATTACCGACACTATACACAATGCGAATAGTTGAATTATGCGCTGAATTAATGTAGGTTAAGAGCCGAAGGTACAATTACGAAACGAAGATGAAGGCTCAATTTCCAAAGATTAATACAACCTTTAATTCATTTATAATTATGATTAAATTTCTTGCTTCCAAAAAAAAAAACTATGAAATATATTGTTTTTAAGTTTTACCTTTTATCGAATAAGAGTTTTACTAGGCGCTAGTCACCGGGCAATATATTGTGGCCTCAGACCATCCACACTTGTTAATTCCTTTTACATAGCGCCTGTGATTTAAAAAATATATATTTGATTAGGTCCCAACTCGCTCGTTTTTTGTAAATGTCTTTGGAGTTAAGGTTTTATAAAACCTTTGATCTATTTTCTTTTTGAAGCATTTCACTGTAATTTATAATTTGCAAATTAACATGACTTTTATTGTATAATTATATATTAATAAAATATATAATTTATATATATATATATCGTTATATCTTGATTTCTTATATGTTATATTATATAATATTATATATTATAATATATTATATATTTATATACTATATCCCAATTTATATTGTATATATATTATAAATCTTTTTATATTAATTTCTATTAATATCATAGTTTATTATTTATCTATATAGTATATATATATATATACTTATTATAATATATATTTGATATCCGATATATATATAATATAATGAAATAATATATTATATATATATATTATAACTATATTATATAATATTATATAGTATTATAGATTTTTATTTTTAGTATTATATTATATATTAACTTTTTTTTTCAGGTAATATGAATGAAATATTATATAATATAGTATGGGATATTATTTATATAGATAGTAAGTTATTTCTAGTACGATATGATATATATATTTTTTTTATTTGATATTTTTTTATCTATATAGTAAAAAATTTATTAGTAATATATAGTATATATATAGTGTTGTATCATACTTGGTATGTGCCTGTGCTGCTGCTTTTTTCTTACGACTGTTTCTTTATCCTATGTTATATATATATATACTAATATATATATATAATGTATAGATATTATTATATATATTATATGTTAATATATATATGTATAGTATACTAATACTATATTATTGAAAAATATGATGGTAAATATCTAGTAATGTGATCTAAAATGTTTTGAAAAAATTTTCTGTTTAAAAATTTCTAAGTCAGAAAAGTTAAGTAGCAAAATTTTATTAGCAAAATTGTTTAGAAATTTCGGATAACCTTACTGCCACTCACTCCAGAAGCTTGCCACTTAACAGAATTCTTAAAAAAATTAACTTAACTTAAGAGCGGCTTCTCCCAAAACAGCTCCTTATTTCCCTACAAGTCTGAATCCATCCACATTGTGATTGGTTCATAACAAACCAATTTCTAAATTCCTTTTTTAAATTGGCCATACCAAATCTTAATGACAGATTGAAAATTAAATTATAATTTTTTATTATAAAATAAATTTTCCTATAAAAAATTGTCACGAAAAAATATAAAAAATATTGTGATAAAAAAAAATAAATTTTGACTAAAACGAGGTCATATAAATTGCTCTTAACTTCGCGGGAGATTTTGCCATAAATTCATAGCAATGTTGAACTTTTGAGTACTAATTTTAATATATTATACCTTGTTTGATGAAGTAGTCATGAGGCAAATAATTCGGAAATAGGGGGAAGTGAAGAGTTGTGACTCTTTAAGTTTGGGCACGGTCTGGATTCTTTTATTTTTCCGTTTTATTTTATTTTTTTAGCCTATCGTATCCCTGATTCTGAATTCTACATTTTAGTTTATTCATTATTTTTCGAAGGCTTATTCTATTGCAGTTGCAGTTAAAGTGTTTTTGTATTTTTCTTAATTGTGTCAGATATGAGAATTAATTTCAGATTCTTTAGACCAATGTTGAATAAAAGTTTCTTCAAATAACAAGAGTCTGTTAAAAAGATACAAAGAAATTAAATTTTTTAAAAAATTTTGGGAGGGGGGATATTTCGGAAATTGTTTGGAAAAGCGTAACCTGAAGAAACATCAATTTTTTTAAATATCTTTCCTCCCCATCTAAAACACGTGCCAAATGTTTTTCATATGTAATAATAGCCTAATTCCATTATTCATTTTTTTTTTTTTTTTTTTTTTTTTTTTTTTTTTTTTATTTTAATTTTTATTATGTATTAAATTTTATGTTTCGTTTCAATATTTTCTGAAAAAATATTGATATTTTTTCAATCTTTTTTTTTATATAGCATATTTAGCTTCTTTAAACAGTACCTCAAACCTCTCTCATAATAATTATAATCAATGTTCCAAAATTTTTTCTTTGTTTAAGTTTATGTAGGACTATTAAGTTTAGGTTAATTAATTTTGTTCATTTATTATTTTTAGACGTTCGATACCTTCATTGAGGACTTTGAATGTTATGAAAAGAAATGCTTAATTTGTAACTTAATGATGAAATTAGCTTCATGGGACACAGATATTGGGTATTTATTATAATATTTTGAGAGTGTGCTTATAGTGAATAATTCAAAACATGTTGATTCACACAATGAATTTTTTAGATCTTTGTTACTCAATATTAATACTAAGTTTTGTATAGTTTTGTTAATACCATTAATTTGTGCATTCTTACATATTTCATTACTTAATTGATTTTTATTTTTTAAAATTAATATATTATAGTAATTCATAGCTTGAACTAATAGTCTTTCAAAATTCATGTTGAAAAATAAAATATTTTTTTTTAATTTTAAATTTCATTTATAAACTTTTAAGTTTAGGTTATATAAAGTGTCGTCTAATAAATAAATATTGTGTTTTGTTCAAATTTGAGACCCTTTACTTGTTTTCAATAAGCTATATAATATATATATATATTATATAAAGTTATATAGTATATATTTATATATATATATACTTTATTCACTTAATGTACTAATATAGAAAAATATATTTATCGCATTCCGTGGTAATATACATTTATATATATATATATTATATATTATAATTATATATATATGTATATATTATACTGATTTATATTTATATAGTATATTTATATATTTTTAATATATTATTATATTTATATGCGAAATATTTTCAGATTGTTTTATAATTTACCAGAGTAAACTGATTTCATTTTTAATTCGAAGTAGAACAATCAGTAAAAAAATGTATGTATTTTCCTACTATATTATATCTATATTTTTTAAAAATTAACATTGACAGTATTTGTAACATGATTGCAGCTTACATTCTAACTTAAATTTTCTTATTCAAGAAATATAGAAAGGAAATGTATCCTTAATTTATGAACAGCATAATAAATGTTGGTGTCAAAACATTTAAATACCAGTTTTCAGTGTTAAAAATTTGCCCTTTTATTGTACAGAAAATGAATGATTAATATATCAATACCTATAGATATCCTATAGATATCAATATACCTATACCAATAGATATGTATTGAAAGAGTAAATTTATCCTCATACTCTTAATGTTGTATGCCATGTATTATACCTCTCAAATGCATGGTGCAATAACATGTCTTGGAGTGGAGCCCTCTGTACTCTTCAACTTGTAAGTGGTGGGGAAAATACTCTTTCACTGCATATTGATATTTATTGATATTGATGTCAGCACTCATGTTCTGACATCAAAAGTGTTAAAATGTTAAAAAATTATAGCTACTAATACTGTACAGGAAGGCCTCCTTCCTGTACAGTATTGATATCGATATTGATACCATAATGCTTAATATTGATTAATGTTATAAATATTGATTTACCTTTATGTGTAAGGCCTTAGTGGCTTGGTTTTTTGACAAGTTTTTTTTAAGGGGTTTTTCTGTTATTGGTTTCATTGATTTGTTTTTTGCGCTGGTTTTTTTTTTCTTACGTCGGTGATCGCTAGTTTAACCTGTGCGTGTTGTAATAAAGTAACTTTTCATTTAACTGCTTAATACATATAGGTAGTGTGGTGAGTTACTCTTCATATGCATACCAATTTGATATCAATAGGCGAGTATTGACATGCAATATTGTGTATTTGAGATATTAACATTCAATATTTTCATAAATTCGTATCAGAAATTGAGTCTTTTGCTGAACTAATACTAGTTCTCATTTTTAATAACTTGTAAATGGTATTTAATGTTTTATAAAGACTTTAATTATACTCTCATAAAATTGAATTCATTTTCCTGTTGTATATTGTTGTATGGAAGAAATTCATCTGTCGTGGGATCCTGAATTCATTTTGAAATAGGTAGATACTCGTATCAGTAGATATTTTGGAAAAAATTATAAAAGAATCTTTAAATAGTTAAAAAAAGGATCCCCTTAAAGTTTCAGCTCGAGTTAAAATTTCTTACATTTTTTAGTTTTAAAAATAACTGAAGGAATGTGTATGTTTGAATGTAAAGGAGACTTTAGAGGCGATATAATTCGGGTATCTCATAAATTTTTTCAATCATCTCCATAAATCATTAACGAAGAAAAGTTTGGAAATTATGATGGCCAATGAATCAGATGACCAAGGTAAATCACTAGCGCTATCTCAAAAAAGGAAAATTTATTCTGCAGCAATTTAAATATCTTTTGGATTTGTTTGCATCAGGGTATAATAGCTAGTAGTTCAACTTACACTCTTTTATACATAAATCTTGCGTATAAGTAGGCTCCTGTATGCATATTGGCAATATATTATATATACGGTATTATATATTTGCGGTATAGTATATTTTATTATTATTATTTATTTTATATATTATAATTATAATATATATTATTATAGTATATAATATAATTTATTTATAATAATATATATAGGTTATATAATATCGAATAAATTATCATAAATTATTCCAACTTTCTTTGTTTACACAAATTTCAGAGGTCTTTCTTAAACATGTTTGTATTGCTAATAATTGATATTTTGAATGACATAGTTATGGTTAGAATATTTTCTTCCGTCAACTGTTGATTGGTATTTATAGTCATTGACCGTCTATCCACCGACAAATATGTCCGGAGCAGATGTAAGCTGATGCGATGTAATGTATTATTGGTATATATTATATCATATATTATACTATATTATTATATATATAAATAGTATAATATAGATAGTATAATATATATAGTATATTATTTTATATATATATATATTATATATATTATATATTAATATATATATATGATTATATTTTGTATAAGTATCAGTTATATATTCCTCTAGTGGGCTAAAAACCAGAGGCCTTACCATATTTTCCAAACATGTTGGTGAAAAACTTGAACTCATATCAAATCAAATAGGACACCATATAGCAGGGGGGTGGGTTGTCCCCTCCCCCCCCCTGATACATGGTTTGAAATCGTATAAAGTTCAAGATAAATTGAATAAATATGTGAAGGAGTGGTTCAGACTTTGTACCATTAGATTACATTTAATTGAAGCATAGCAGGTAACGGATATCCAGAAATTTGAACGAGATATGATGCACTGGGGAAGAGAGTCGCATTGAGATAGAAAGCAGTGGTGTGTCATTGTATATAGTGATATTAATAGAGGATGTGACAACAATTAATGAGACAGAAAGAGATTGAGAGAATTACGTGATGAGTAAGAGTTGATAAACAAAAATAAACTGACTCCACCTTTTCGAGGACAGCATTGGATGAAAAATTTATTTTCTCAGATTGTCCAATGACTTATTCTATTTCAGGGGGCTTACACCCTTTTTATATTAAGCAAGTAGCTGAGGCGGTGTGGAAAAATTCTGAAGTTGCGTCAAACACCAACTCTAGAAGATTGTTTCTTGATGAGAAACATTTACATCCTCTCATTAGCATCATTATTTATATTTTATGGAAATGCATCAGACTGCTTTATATTAATTATTAGAATAGTTGAGTTGCACACACTGTTGTGTGGCAAGGAATCTTTGAGTCATATAAATTTCATGTTTCAATTTAGGATACAAAATATAGGTCAGGCTACTTGCTCAAGGCCACCTTCCTGACACCAAACTGATTGCTGGAGTCCATGTGGATTTTCATTTTTTTTTCTATATTATTATTTTATTAGAGAGACAGGATATTGATTGAGAAGGTTATTATGAAAAGTAGAGAGTTTGGGATAAGACAGAATCTCTGAGGCAGCACAATATTAATTGACTTTAAGGAAGAATATTGCCTATTTACATTAGCCGCTATAGGACGACCGTTGTGGCCAAAGGAGTTATTATTTATTTACAAACGGAGAGAAGTTTGATTCAAACCTCTGTGCCATTCTATCAAATTCTTTCAATTTGGCTAGTGACATGGCAAAAGATTCACTGAAACATTCTCATCTCTCTGTCTCTCTTCTCTCGTCTCTCTCTCTCTCTCTCGGTCGTTCTCTTTCTTCTCTCTCGTCTCTCTTCTCTTCTCTCTATCTCGTCTCTCTCTCTCCTCTTCTCTTCGTCAGTTGCTCCTCTACTGCGTATTCTGCGCCGTCCTTTTTTTTCGTTCTCTCTCTCGTAATCTCCTCTCATCTTCTCTAGGATCTCTTCCTCTCTCTCTATCTTTTTTTTTTTTCTGTCGTTCTCTCGTCTCTCTCATTCTGCTCCTCGCCGGCATCGTCGTCTTCCTATATTTATTCTTGTCTTTGTTTATTCTTTTCTCTCTCTTCTCTCAATCTTTTTTCTAGCTCAATTTCTCTTATATTTTCTCTCTCTTCTCTCCTTCTCTTTTGTTTCTCTCTCTCTTTTTTTTTTTCTTGCTTAGTACGATGTGGCTTCTTCTCTCTCTCTCTCTGTTCTCTCTCTGAGCTCGACACTAAGAAGGAAGCACAGCTACATAAATATGCGTGGCTTGTGTGCCCTCTCTCTCTCTCATTGATTTTATGATTTTTCTCCTCTTTTTTCCCTCTCTCTCCTCCTTTTCTCCCTCTCTCTCTCTCTTCTCTCTCCTCCCTCCCTCTCATCCTCTCTTCTCTCTTTACTTCAACATTCTTTTTTCTCTCTCTCTCTCTTTTTTTCTCTCTCTTCTCTCTCTGCATCTCTCAGTTGCTCGTTCTACTCTCTTCTCTGATGCCCTCTCTCCTCGTTCCTTTTTTCGCTTTGATTTCTTGCTGGTCTTCTACTTTTTATTTTGTCTCTTCCAGCTCTCTTCTCTCCGGTCCGTCTCCTCGCTCTCTTCTCTTGCTCCTTCGTATGCTCTCTCGTCGTCTCTCTGCGCTGTTTTTTTTTTGTTCTCCTTTCTTCCTTTTTTCCTCTCTTTTTTCATGTCTTCTCTCTGTCTCTTTCTCCTCTTCTCTCCTCTATCTCTCTCCTTCGCGATAGGTCTGCTCTATCTCTGCAGGTGCCCTCTCGCTATTTATTTGCTGTCTTTTTGTTTCTTTTCGTCTTTTTTTTCTCTTCTCTCTACTCTCTCTCTTTCTCTTTCTATCTCTTTGGTCTTCTCTTAATCTTCTTCTTTTTAATATTATTTTCCTCTGCTTCATTTTCTTCTTCGTTTTTTTTCTCCTTTTTTTTTTCATCTCTCTATCTCTCTTTCCTGTCTTCTCTCTCTCTTCTTTTGTCTTTTGTGTTTGTTGCTTTTCCTTCTGCTTCCCCTTTTCGTGTTCATCTTGTGTTTTCTCTTCGTTGGTTTGCTGTTTATTTTTTGTTTGTTTATTTTCTTGCTTTCTTTTTTTTTTGCTTCGTTTTTTTTTCTTGTTTTTTATCGTGTTTTTTGCTCTGTTGTTCTTTTAAACATATCATTTAAACCACTGCCTTCAATTTTTTTTTTTTTTTTTTTTTTTTTTCTTTTTTTGTTTGGGTTTTCTTTGTTTTTGTTCTTTTTTTTTTTTTTCGCTTTTTTTCTTTTTTTTTCTTTTCTCTCTGATGGCTCCCCTCCCGTCCCACTAGTTCACAGCGGACCGAGCAGATTGCTGACTGGTGCGGGTCGAGCGCCGGAGCGTCATAGGGTGGGTGTGTGAGGCCGCGGTTCGCGGTCGGTTTCGAGGTTGTCTCCGGCGCCAAGGCGTAGACGGATCATGTACGTAGCGATTGACTGATGAGCGCTGTGGTGTCGCGGGCTGAGAGAGTGATCCTGCTGGACAGAGAGATGTCGGAGCACACTAGGAGGAGGAAGGCCATGGGTTCCGTGTGGGGACTGAAGTAGTATACGTGTGTGGATGGTGAATGGTCTGCGCCGCGGGCCGCTGGCTTGTATCTGTGACGGTTGCGAGGCACTGCCTCTGGTGGGTCGTACGTTCTTTCTCTCTATGGAGCAGGGTGCGGAGAGACAGTGCGCGAGAGACAAAGGATAGATGTGGACGTGGGATGCATTCAGCATGGGTGATTTTTGCTGAGGGTTGTTGGTATTTTCTCTCTAAGAGTTGTGTGGCTGTATGAACGCGCGTATGGTGCGTGTGCGGGCTATGGAAGTGGTCCGGCTAGTGAGTTACGCTGGCTGATTGTCGATGGTTACCAGCTAAAGAGCGATTGGTGTAATGGCGAGAGATCGGAGGGCGAGATAGCGTGGCGATTTGGTGCTGAGGGTGGTCGTCAGTCATCGCGCGATTAGGTAGTCGAGGTATAGCTGCCCTCCCCCAGCCGCTCGGCTCGGTATGAGTCGGAGACGGGCGGGTCCGAGGCAGATCTGTCGCGTTGATCAGGGGATATGGGTGTAGTTATCAGTGCGATGGTGTCGAGGGTCATGTCTCGGTCATCTCAGTGCTGGCCATTATGAGTCCAGATGATCGTGATGGGTAGAGCCCCGATCAGGGAACCAGTCTTATCGGGCGGATGTGATCTTGGGGTAGCGTTCTTCAGGATAGATCGACGTATTCGTGCACTGTCGATAGGTTGGATCGGGATGAGACTCGGTGTTTGATGTGACAGTGGAGTGCATGGATGAGATAGTGTATGTGTGGGGAGAGTGCATGTACAGAGTATATGAGCGCGAGAAGGGCGAGTCTGCGAGGCGCGTCGATAGGTCGTGGTCAAGCTCCTCCCTCGTGTCAGACTTCAAGTACTGCGTTCGCACGTCCTTTCCCACTCCAGTCCATTACTTCTTCTCCAGCATGCTTCTCTCCCTCGTGTCATATCCAAGCGCTCTCCTATACCGCGGCCGGTTTCTGCGTCGCTGATCGATTCATCTACCTTCGCGCTCCTCCCTCGTCTATAAATGTATCATAATCTAAATATAATATATATTTATATATATATAATTAATATATATATATATTATATATTATATTAATAGTATATATAGAATTATATAATATTAATATATAATATTTTATTAATAATATACTATTTATTATTAAAAGGTGCGGTAGACGTAGGGCGACTGAGTACGATGGTGACCTGTGTGTAAATCGGGTGTCAGCGGATTTATCGTCCTACTTCCGTGGCAGTATTGGGGGTGGAGATCTTTGAGAGAGTGGGGGGCAAGTTGAGTGGTAATACAGTCACGCTCTAGTAGTGATATGAGCACTAAGGCTTAAATTTGTCTACTGGATAACAGGAAAGTTTTATGGAACTAAATATTACTAATTAATAAGGAAACTCCTCCCCCTGCAAATGTTGAGTCCTCGGGGTAAAAGGCCCTTTCAATTGGTTTACAGGTGGGGATATGTATATAAACTGTTTTACTCTCTCCTGATTTAGTTCGGGATTTAGATTATAGTAATTTAAAGTAAATTAACATTTGTGGCCCATCATGTAAACTCACGAGAAGGAAAATAGAAAGGTGTTTTCTGCCTTTCTTGGATACGTGACGTGCGGATATGGGGAATACACGAAAAAAATACCACTTTAGAATTTATTAGAAAGTCTACTCATGTTAAGTGATAGATCCATTGATCTCTTCCAACTCTTACAAAACAAAGAAGGATAATAAAGTTGGATTTTTTTTTTCTCAGAACACTTTTAATATTCTGCTAGCCCACAATACTTATGAGAAATTGCACACGCAATTAGGATACATATTTTCTAATAACACTTGACTACATGCAAAAGGATAAGCAACCCTTGAAATGCGTCAAAAGAAGAATAGTTCTAGTCTGGAAATAGGAATTGCAGATATCTAAAAAACATTTCTTTTATTATGACCAACTCCTTAAAGATGTGAAATTTTTTTTTCCCCTCTGGAAAAATACATTGGACTTTTTACCACTCATAACTTATGAGGAAATGTTGCATATATGGAGGAAGAAATGTGATGATACACAAGGAGTCGTTATTATATTAAGAACCGTGCAAAGACTATTTCGTTTACATTTGTGATGCCTCAGACTTTATCCAAAGAATATGCATAAACACCGTGATCGCATTTTCTTCCTTTACCCACCAGGTAGGAATACAAATCATTGAATACATCTAAACAATTTCGATTACTTTTTAGGTGGAAATTTAAAATAAAAATAATTTTTTTGAATCTTATTTGTAAATGCAGATATTGTTGTTAGAGTTAATTGAGTGTGGATGTATTTGACCTTTTGTTAGCAACGGGTAAATTTTTATAAGAATATGGTTTAGTTTTTTTTTCTCTTTTTTAAAAAAACTAGAGTTAATGCAGTACTTAGGGTCAACGGGTTTAGAGTCCATTCCTATTCTTCTTGTCCCTATTTATTTTTTTTTCCTTTTCTGTGAAATGACATTAGTGTATCAATTGAAAATTAAAGCAATTTTATAAAGCTTATTGTTATACTTTTTATTTTCCGTTATGTGCAACCAATATCTACTTATTAATTTTTTTTAATGTAATAATTAAATATATAATATATTATAATTTGTAAATATATTATCTATAATTATATATATTAATATATATAATATCTATAATATATAATAATATTATAATACATATATATATATATATTATAAATATATATTATATAATTAAAGAACAGAGGCGCTAGAATATAGTATTATATAATATAATAATATATATATATATTATTAATATATAGGTTGAAAAGGTAGAGTGAATGTAATAATTTAGTACAAATTCTGATGTAGAGTATTATATATTTCCATTTGATATTGCCTTGTTAAGCAAGTGCCATATTTCCTGTTAGGAAATTTCAGAATAATTTTTATTATGACTTCATAGTTAATTTTATATTCCTTTTCGTGAGGACACGCAATGGCTCAAAATCAAGATCTCATTAATCTTATATTTGTTTGAACCTTTCCAGGATAAGTTCAATCAAACTAGTTACTAGTAGTTAGTATTGTTGTATTTGAGTATTTATATGAAGAAGGCAAAAAGCTTACCAATGGCGTAGAACCTTTGTTGCTCTACACGAACAAAAATTCCAATAAAAAGTCTATACGACAAAGGTAAGAAATTAATTAAAATGTAGCTGTACTTTTGTGAATGTAGAAATTGGTTTTGTTTAAACTTTAAATCTCGAGACCTATTGATCTTTAGTTTGCAATGAATAGTTCAGTAGATTAAAGTGGGGAACTGGGCAGAACAATTTTATTTGTCTAACTTATAACGTAAGTGGAAATAATGTTGGTTGATGTCAAGAAGGAATAGTATTTTGGGATGAGGTTATTATAGTACGGAGGAGGTATTGGCTAGAGTTGAAAGTTGAAAGGGATGGTAATCTGCAGGTATAAAGTGTAAATTACTTAGTGAATATGATCAGAGCGAAGTCGAGAATGTGATGATTGGATTTGGGCATTGTGTAATAAGCGTTATGCGGGTATAGTCAAGGGATTGGAGGAACGGTAAAAGTACGCTATATAGGTAGGGAGATAAAGGGAGAAACTGTAGAAATATGGGAATAATTTCATCTTGAGTGTTGTAGGGAAGGATATATAAAATGGTATTTTGAAAGGGAATGTCGAGTGACTGAAGGACTGATTGGTGAGAACAAGTTGAATGCGTAAAGTAGTAGAGGAATGTGTGGTTCAAGTATTTACATTGACAAATATTGGGAGAAAATGAGGAGAAGTCCGAAATAATTATATTAGTTTAGGGGATTTTACAATAGCATATATAGTAATAGGGGAGCTTTATGCAGGTATTGTGATATGGTGTTGGTGGTAGTCTTCGAATGGAATCAAAGTATGTCATGACATAGTGAACGGCGTGTTAAAAATAAACTGTGTCATGTGATTGTTAGGATTAACAGCGGATGAGACATGGGTTGTGTATGTCTCCTTGGGTATTCAATTTGTAATGGATGGTTATGAAAGATTCGGGTGGATGGAGAAATTGGTGTTAGATGATGGAAGAATGGAAGATGGAAGTGCCTACCTATTAAATGGCGGGGATGATGGTTCTGTGTGGCGAATCATGAAATAGTTGAAGATGTTAGAGAGATTTTGGTTGCAGGTAATGGTAAAAGGAGGTTTGAAAAGTAAACCAGATAAGAGTATAGGTTGATGTGTGAGTGAAGACAATCTTGCAGGTGAATTTTATGTTAGATGGTGGAGGCAGCTTGGAGCAAGTGTCTGAAGGTTAAATATTTGGGTAGTTTGGGGGATAGAAGAGACTCTGAGCATGAGTGGTATGTTGAATTTGAAGGCAGGAAGGTTGCGTGCAATAAATCGTTGGAATGTAATGGGATATCTTGAATGCGCTAGAATCGTACAGGAGGTATATTGTACCTTGTGTGATTAGTCTGTGTGTGAACTAATGGTCCGGATAGGAAAGTTAAGATCAGGATCTAAAGTTCATGATCAGATGAACAAATTTAGGTCGTGCTAGTGTGAAAATTAATTAAAAATAGAATACTTTTTAGATTTGTGTGTGTGAAGAGGTGGTAAATGAGAGAATAATGAAAGTACATGTGAATGTTTGGTCATGTGAGGGATAACTGGAGATGCTCAATGTGAAAGATATTTGAGAGTGGTTTGGAACTCGACCGGTGGGAGACGAAGTGAAAGTGGACTTGAGTCGGAACGATGTCTGAGGAAGAATGGAGTTTTGCAAAGGCGATGAATAAAGGTGCATGATAGAGAGAGGCGGGTTTTTGTTGGGCAATTGGTTGTGCCTCACCTGGGCAGAGGATTGTAACCTACATTGGAACATTTTACCATTATTGAGGGTCCCGTCGCGGTCCCATTGACTCTACTAGAAGGTGTTTTTCTGTCTTGTGATGTCTCCACTAATTATGGTAACAGAGGGGGGGGTAAGGCCGCGGGCTTTCCTTTTCGACGTTGTCAATGTTCCCTACACTGTTTCTTTTCCGATCTTGTACAGCTCTTACCTCCATCTTGGGGCAAAAGGAAAGGTGAAGAAAGAAAAGAAAGATATATATATTAAATATATAAAAATTATATTTAATTTATTATATATATATTATATTTATTATATAATATATAATAATATATAATATATTTATAAAATATATATATTAGTATATATAGATTAAATAATATATTATTTTATATATATATATATATATATATTATATTTAATTATATATATATATATATATAAATAATTATACATATACTTAGTATATATTATTCGCAGGGGTATGATTCCATTTATGGTATATGCTTTTTATATACAACCCAGAACATGAATATGTGAATTAGAACCTAATTCACAGGACTCCGGTGCACCCTCTGCCCAGGTCATTATTATATTGCCAATTTGTGCATTTGCATTTGTTACATATGTAATCTTTTCAGTTTTCATCTTCTTTTTCTCTCTCGTTTTCATATTAATTTTCTGTTTTTTAATTCGCATCCTCCACCTCACTTTTCTAAATCATTTTTTTATGGAAGGGCTCCTGCGTGATTTGATACACAACACGACCTAGCACCAGGTCAAGATCTTTTTCCCTGACACTCTGAACATCTATATTATATAGAGACCCCTGGTTTTCTTCTTTTCAACACCAACGATTTTCATAGGCACGACACCAATGAGAGGATGACTCCTTTGATTTAATATTGCCTATGATAAAATCAATATAATTCCGCCCCTCGGAATTAATAGATTTAACGGATACCTTGAAATCCGCTACTGATAATGGATCTTCCTGCTGTGTTGAATTGACTTTCGAATATTAATGCTTGTGATTCCTCTACTAACTTCCCAGAAGACTTCTGTCATCCAGCGAAAGTCGCGTGACACGTTAATCCTCGACATCTCCAAGTCACTACCAAGTTTTGCGGTAGACAGACGAAAAGGTGCCCTCCGTCCTATGGTCTGCTGTCCCCCGCTCGACTCAGCTACAAAACATTCCCGATGTATAACTATTCATCCACACCGCCGGTCCAAAGCTCTTACTGATTCAATTAGAACCTATTCAATTCTAGGTATGCGCTTGAAAAAAGGCTTTAGAGTTTGAAGATTCCCTCAGCAGTGTTAATTGAGGATGGCTTCTTCTTCTCGTTCAATGCTACTACCGCAAAATCAAAGTTCTAATTTCCGTCGTCCTTTAACTTCTCTTGGTGAAAAATCACTTCTTTTTCCACCTGATTGAGAAAAAGAATTCTGCATTCCAAATGCTAATTTACTCTTAAGAACAGGAAGACAGAAGATATGCAATCATTCTATAAGAAATTCTACAGGTCAAAAATTCCTTGTTACTACGCTAAGAGATTCCCCCTAACGTTGGGACCGTCCTACAAAGCCGACAATCCCGTTTACGGGCTGCTTTTAACACACGCCTTTCTAACCCTTCCTAAACGAAATTGGGCTGGGATGGGTTCTCTCTTATCATCAAGGCTAACATGCTATCCTAACCTCTCCTTTCAATTAAGGTCCGTTTTCCCGACTGATTGATTGTCTGCCTTTAAAACCTTTCTTCACAAAATTTCAATCACAGGGCATCAGGAAGCGTATGTATCCGAGAGACGATCTTCAGCAGGTGCAGGCGTGTCACAACCCCTTTGTCGGTCCCAATTTTGCACACTTAAGCTGTGAAAGAAAATCTCTAACAGGTTCAATACTAAAGGACTCGCATTTTACTTAAACTGTTATAATTTTAAAATTTAAATTTAATTTTCAAATTTAAGTTTTTTAATTTAATATAAAATTTTAAATTTAAAGCAGTCTGCGGCGGAAGGCTTCGTTCGAATTATCGTCAAAACAAAAAGTAAACAATGACTTTCGAACTTATATCATCGCTGTCAACTTCAAACCTCTCCTTTTTTAATGGGGTTGAAAGTTGCCAGATTCTGCCGCTCCAACAATTTCTTTCCACAGTCCCTCGTTAACGGACTGATATAACCTTGATACATCTCTGCTTGGTCAGGCAACTATGCAGATGCATTATGTATAATTTGCTAGTCACGAACTCCTTTTTTTCCGCTATCCTTTCAAGCTTTCAAAATTGAGAATTTTTAACCCTACTGAACCGCATCCAGAACTTCAATCATGAAGAGGGAAGATCATACCTATACAAGCGTCTTTTACATTTGCAGAGTAATCAAATCTGTAACTGGCGAATAGCAAAGACTGTGCCCTTGGCCCAGCAATGAGGTCGTAACCACTGGTTTTCCATATCACACCCTATCTGCATACGTTTTCCTTTCATCTATATAACAGAATTTGGATCGAATTCTCTTTTCCTCTTTTGGAGTAAAGCTTTTTGTAAATCCCTTATTCCAAACCTTGGGGAATTTCCCGAAGACTCATTATCTTCGCTGACTACTGTCATATTACTTGTAATAATCGAAAAAATGGTTGTTCAAGCCTACTTTCTTCTATTCTGGAGGTAACTAACTTTTTTTTCAACCTTCCAGTTTGGTTTCCGCAATCAATAATTCGTTCTAAGACCTCTGTTGTGTGAGAATCCTTGTTAAAACTGAATCCATGATCCGGAATCTTTTGCAACTGTGGGATGGTTCTTTGGTCCCGTTTTGGTTACCTGAAAAGCTAGGAGACAAGACCGTGGAGGTAGCTGGGTTCGTTCTCCTTAAACTTTCCACGCATCGGTTTCCGAAGGGATGGCAGTCCCCGCTCTTTTTAATTAATGCTTCTGTCTAAATTAAATTTCCCACCTAGGGTGTCGTGCTCTTCTGTTCTATCACGCCACTTTACCTGGGTGAATGCGTCGGTCAGGAATCTCGTTCTAAAGGGCATGATTAATTGCTCTGTGATTTCAATATATATCGTTCTTTATCAAGAGACGTGTCATATTTTCTCTATGTGATTGACTTCGATGGCATGTATTGCCGAGCCTGCTGCCCCCATTTAACGGCAACTGACTTCATACTACTATTAAGAATTATTTCACAATGGTAACTTTCCCATGGCATTTCTCATCCACCGAAAAACTTCAACAGGAAATTTTTGGAAAAATAGGGAATCGAAGAACCTGCCATCCTCTCCTGCGAACCTAGCTTTAATTTCGGGTTCGCCCCTTCTGTAAGCTCCTCTAGTAATCTTTAGAATCATTCTGATTACCACGTTAACAATACACACATCAAAAATCGCACATTAAACTCCTAGAAGCGACTTGTATCGGTGCATGACCTACAACGTCACTTCGCGGCCTCTCAAAATCTTTGGGTGTGCTTACGCGCAATCCTTTACGTCTCTACACATCGCTTAATCATTCGAAAGCTGGACTAATGGGCACATAACGTAGTATAAGTCAGGAAGGTCAGAGCCTGCCCCACTATCTGCTACATACAATAATCACCTGTTAATCCTAACCCATTTCTTCAAAATTAGCGATTCTCACGTGTGTGATTCACGTGACCTTTGGTCCGATGTTCCCCGTGTGTGTGCTCGCCCCCTCCCTTTCCCTCTCTCT
>JABUQX010042829.1:0-7500 GCA_015478945.1 Trachelipus rathkii
AATATTGAACACCATCTAATTCCTTACCACGCTTCACTATCGTCATACACACCACACACTTGATTCCATTCAAAGAAAACCTATCCAAACCAAACACGGAATATATCATCTAACACCTTTGCCTAAAAAACTCCCTAATTAAACTGCTATCATAACGCCTGTTGCAATCCAATAAAACCTCACCCCATACAATATATATGATCATTGACTCTCCAATCTATTTCTCACTCATATGCTATTCAATGTAAAGATCTTGATCCACACATCCTCTACCACTCCTAAACGCAAATTGTTCTTCATCTTTATATGCAAATCAGTTTCAGTCACTCGCCGCACTCTTTTCGACCAAATACCAGCATATACCTTCCCCTACAACACTTCAATAAAACTTATTCCCCTATAATTTCTGAAGTTCCCCTTTATAAACTAATTCGCCTTATATAAGGGTACTATTACCCGCTCTCCCCTCCAATCCCCTTGGAACTATACCCTCTATAAACGGTTTATTACACGGCTTCAAATCCAATCAATCACCATCTCGCTCCGTTCTTGATATTTCACACAGTAATTTCATCTATAACCTGCAGATTTACCATTCTTCAAACTTTTTTCACTCCACTAACCACATTAACCATCTTCACTAACTAATAAACCTCATCAACCACAAAAATACCTGTTCCCTTCTTGCCCATCAAACCCACAACAACATTCACTATCACCTCTTCAATTACTGCCAAAAAGTTGTGCAGATTTTCGAAGTGTTCTTTCCACACTCCTCCTACATCCATTTCATCAGTTAAACAAAGGCACCAAATCCCTATCTCAACTTATTCTAAGCAAAGATTCCCCGATTCTCATTCCTTTGAAACCTTTCGCGCATCTTTCAAGAAGAGCTGTCTATTGCCTCGTTAGTCCTTATTCATCCTGCTTCCAAACTGTTCAATGTTACCTTCTTGTTTTCTCCTACGTATACACCTTTTAGTATTTCTTTTTCCTCCTTAATAATTCCAAGCATCTTTCCTTTGAATAATTAATAGTTTCGCTTTTAGTACATTCAACCACGCTGTGTTTTTTTTACTTTAAACCGCTTTCATCACCCTCTTCTTTCCAACCATTCAATGTTAACATTCTAACTTCCCTACTTTAGGCAACATCCACATACTTCCTTTGCACTACTAACAATTTGCCCCCAGATTTGTTCCCCGAGATTTGTTCAGTAATCAACTTGTTTCACATTCAACCGTTTTTACTAGCGAGCGCTCTTACAATACTTATCCTTATTTGTCTTACTCACTTAACTTCTCACTCTTAATTTTAATACCTACTTCCTTTCGTTATCACCTTCCTCTCCATCCAAGCCCCCACTTAACTTAATTTTACATAGGACAACATATGATCCGATAATCCCATTCCTAAACCCCTAACTGATTGAACATCCAACACATACTTCACATCTCATCACATTCACCAACACTAATCAATCATACTTTTCACTTCGATACCCATCTCTACCTACACACCACCTCTAGTATACTTATGGGATACACTTGTGTTTAAAGAAAGTATCACTTACACACATACTTCCTCTCTCACAGAAATCATCACCTTCCTACCATTCTCATTTTTCCCGCCACCCCAAAACCAACTGTTTATACAATCCTTTTTTTGATCATATACCTATCCATCCATTCAGGTCCCCAAAACTATTCAATCTGAAAGCTCCTACTCACGCCCATCCAACGAACATCATTCAGCATTATCCCAAAAAATCAATACTCTCATTTCACGTTTCCCTCAGATGGACATACGTCACAACCACACATACCTTGAACCTTTTCAAACTTAAATTTAACCCATTAGAATTCTAGTACTCACACAATCCAAGTCTACCATAGCTTTGTACCACAGGTCACCCATCAAAATTGCATTCCCTTGCAGGTCCCCTTTCATTCTCTTTCCACACAGCACACTACACATTTCGTTCAACCACTAATTTTCACCGTTTCCTTCATCTTTGGTTTCAGTCCAAGCGAGCAAATCAAATTTGGCCCCTTTCTAAATACATCCATCACCTTCTCTCCTCTTCTCCTCAACAATTTATTCCTCTGACATTCCATGTACCCATACGATTCATACAATTTCCGCCGAAAAAAATAGAAGGCCGTTAACGGCGATCAAACGACCTTCTCCGAGGCCTGCATGAGCATGTCCTGGCAAGAGATAGATGGTAGTAGGCAGCCAACCCAAATACCACCGTCCCTTAGTCGACTCTACGACACGCACACATACACGGATATATATATATATATACATACACACATATATATATATATATATATATATATATATATATATTATATATATATATATATATATAATATATATATATATATATATATATTATAATATATATATATATATATATATATATATTATCTCTTTACGCTCTCTGTCTTCTTTTTGCCTTTTATCAAAGTCTCCTTGAGGGGGGGACCTACTTCCTGCTTTTCTCTTCCTTTCTTCCCGTCCCCTGTCTCTTTCTCTATCCTTATCCTTCTTCTCCCTAAAATAAATAAAAATAAATATATTAATGACAGAGTTAAATAAAATTAATGTGAAAGATATAGTCAAGAATATTTATCTAAATTAATATTCACATTTCTTTTATGAAAAAAAAACAAAAAATCAAAACAAAAAACCAAAAGGTAGCAAATTAAAAAATTATTTCATTGTTTATCCTTTCACTATTAACACGTGATTACGGGAGGAAAAATCAAGAAACGTTAAACAAGTGTACTTAAATATTGAATAAGTAATCTTGGTCTCGGAAACTTAAAGGATGTGAAGTCCTTGGGTGGATATTTTGGCTGCGAAAGAAATGCACCCGAGGGTATGAGGGGGCTTTCCTTTCGACTTTCGTCACGCCCTTCTACCTAACTAATGTTTCCGTGCATGTTACGAACCCTACACCCATCTGAGGGAACTTGTGGGGAGGATGATGATGAAAAAGAAGAAAAAATAATAACTTATTTTAGAAAACAGTAAAATATTTCAAAGAAAAAAAAAATTTAAAACATTACAAAAAAAAGCGATGGTAAAAATAATAATAGAGTAGTATCAAATGATGCACAAAAAAGGAAAACTCTCACAGCATCAACTGATAATTCTATCAACCTTAAAAATCTCTGCATCTATTGTCAACCATTTACATAGTTATATAATTAAAAATAAAGTTTTAGGAATTTGAGGAAAAAAAAAAAGTTTGATGACCGTGCCATAAGAAGGTAGAGATTGTGAATAAATACAAATCCACAAAAAGTGGTAAAAATAATATGTGATACGATGAGTTGGACTGTTTAAGGAATTCCAGAATTAGGTGATATGATTAAAGGAGAGCAGAAGGAAAGATGTTATAACTGAAATTTTAGCTAGAGTTGTGGGTCATAAGTGGATCTTGCGGACCTTGAACATGAATGAATGATTAAAGAACCTCTGCAATGCTAATAGTATCCAGTTTAAGATTTTTTGCTACTAGTTTTATGAAGAGAAAGGATAGAATCCACGGTAGTTGAAATGGTGTCAAAATTTTCAGTGATGGAAGTTGGAACATTGGATTAGTGTAACTTGGGAAACTAAACGGGGATAAGGGTAAAGGGTAAATAATGTAGAAATTGTAAGTGTATAAATAGCTTTTAATATTTCTATACCAATGCTCGGAGCCTTAGGAATAAAAAAACAAATTTTAAGGGGTAAACTGTAGAGGAAAATTTGATTATTATTTGCATTAAAGAGATGTGGGTATATGAGAACCTTTTTGCTGATTCATTAAAGGAATTTAAAATTGAGTCTTTCTCATTTTATCTTTGGCATCGCATTGGTAGGAAAGGTGAAGGAGTTGCTCTGTATATCAGAAACACGATTTAAATGATCAAGAGACTAGAATTTAAAACTGTTCCAGAGGCTGAATCTCTGAGTTGATATTGCTACAGGTAATATACTTTATAGAATAATAGCTTTTTGAAGATTTCCTTCTCTGGAATAAGAACTGAATGTAGCAATGATAAATGTGATTATGATAGCATGTAGTGTTATGGAAGGAAGTGTAATCATAACGTGTGATTTCAATTTTCCTGATATTGATTGGGGTGGAGTATATTTGCTAGTAGTGATCAAACTAGGTTATTTATCGACTGTATACTCCATAAATTTTCTAGCCAGGTAGTTGATGAGGCAACTAAATCCAGTACATTATTAGTCAATATTTGTAGATGAAAATTTTTTGGTTAGTAACGTTACAGTTGAGGGAAACTTGGGGAATAGTGATCATAATATAATAAGGTTTTAATTTAAATGTGATGACTAAACCACAGTTAATGGAAATCAAAGTAAAAGTTATTTGCCTTAAAAATGAAGACTGATAAATTCAGAGAAATGCTTGAAACTATTGACTGGGACAAGGAATGAGAACCAAAACTGTTTTAAATAAGGGAAAATTTCAAGTTAATCTTGGATAAAATTCAAGTCAGAGTAATTAGAGGAAAGAACAGAAAGGCCAACTAGTGGATTAGGGAGATGAGATAAAATTATGGATAAACGTAAGTGGTTAAAGAAGTTCACAGATAGCAACAGTATAATAGATTTGAAAACTTATATGAGAAAAGAAATGAAGTAAATCAGGTAATAAGATCTGAGACACAATCAGAAATTAATATCTCTCATTCTGTTGCTAACCTTTTGCAGAAATTACTTCTCATTCTTTTCCTCCTGGTTTACTGACCCCTCGCAATACAACCTCCCAATATCTAAGTAATACCGCCTTAGATATTAAATATATATTATAATAAATATATATATATATATATATATATCTATATTTATATATATATCTATTAATATATATATCTATATAATATATATTATTCAACTATCTCTTTTTATTAATTCATCATCTATATATATAATATTTACTATATATATATCATAAGTGTAACTTATCAAATGCATCACTATCCGCTATTAAAAGGTAAAGTTAGATAAATTGTTCATGTATACATTCGATAATTATCTTAGCGAACCCTACAGTGTTTTTTTGTTTAAGCGGCATGCGTCAAAAACAGTATTTAGTAGACAATTTTAGAAGTGTTATAACATGTCGTGTTCCAATTAACATCTTATTTAGTCTTATAGGGTATATCATTACAAAATGAATTTAGATATAGCTGCTATTTAATATAATTAAAAAATAGAATGACATCACCAAAACGGAAATCTTCAAATAGTTAATTAATAATTTAAAGTTAAATTTGACGTCCAAATTAAATAATAAAACAAATAGTACAAATAGAAAAATTATAATCCAATTTGTTATTAAAATTTAAATTACATTCAGATCGCAGAACTCTGCTTATGCTTCCCACAATTGTGTGCTTCCCTGCAGTGTGACGTGTAAGCTAAACCACCAATAGAAACATACCGAGAGTTTCCACAAGTTGTCTTTTTTTTACTATCATGATTAATTAATTTTATATGTTATAATTTTTTTATAATTTTCTTTTTTTTCTTTTATAAAGGTGAGTCTTGAGAGCCGACGGAGGGAACATGAGGAGGGGGACGAATCCTCCCTCGTTACGTCCCCCGCTGAGTTGCTCGAGTAGACCCTGACTCACTTTCCTTCCTTTCTTTGCGATTTAATTTGGGTATTTACCTTTCCTTAAAAAAAAAAAAAACTCTATATTGGCTAAAACCTTAAAATCAGCCTATACTCATAGTCCCTTGTAAATAAATCGGTAAAAAATAATCGATTACTAATCGTTCGTTCTATTTTATTATTATCGATATATATCGGTCTTACTTACACTTTTAAATGGATAAGTTCATATATATATTATATAATTTATATTATCTACTATATTCATGAATATGAGTAGTAAGGGCTGATATGGAGAGGTGAGGCAGAAGAGATAGATAGCCGAGCTGAGTTTGATCACACGTAGTAAATCCAATTACTTATATATATTACACTCAGTAGTATGACTAGCTTAGAGTATATAATATATTAAGGGGACTTTCAGTTAAAAGTAGATCGTTTACCGAATATAATTACGAATACGGATAGCGATGTAATCGATTTTAATTTTTCGATTATTTCAATGGCAAGGGTGATCATAAATTTTTTTTATTTTTTTTTATAAACTAAAGGTAATACCCAAGATATATAATCGCAACAAGATGATCAAAGAGTCAGGGTCTCTATTTCGGCCTCTACGGGGACGACGGGTGGATACTTCGTCATCCTCTGTCCCATCACGTCGGCTCGTAGCCCTTTAATAAAAATAATAAAATAAAATTAAAACAAAATTTATACATTATAAAATATATTTAACTAATGATATAATATAATGCAAACATGTGGCAACTTTTTTCATCTTCTTCTATTGGATGTATTAAAGTTAACACGTCAGCAGTGTTGGTTAAGATACGATTAGGGTTTTCAGCGTGATATTTCGATATGTAACATTTTTAGTAACATCCTTATTAAATGCGAGAAAGTTGCTTCATATATAATATTATATAATCTATATATATATATTATATATATATATTTATTATATATTATTATATTATATATATATTTTATTTATAATTTTAATTATATATATATATATAAATAATATATATATATCTACTTTTATTCATTATATATATATTACATAAGTTTATATTGATTAAGAAATACGATTTACCCCTATTACTGCCTATATGGTATCCAGTCTATGTTTAATAAGCTTACTTTACATACTAATTTAATAGTATAATATATATAATTCTATGGTAATATTGTATTAATTTGGGATTGTTTTATTTATTATATAATATTATATATATATAATATATACCATAGTTTTGTTTCATAAATTCTCCAGATCTTGCTATCGTTTAGCACTTTATAAATTTATTAAGTTTTTGTTTATTTACGTCCTTTTGAAGGTTGGCCACATAACGAAGATCACTACTGACGGAGTATACTTAACTATAAGAAACCATTGTACTTTATTAAACATACATAATATAAGGTCACATCTCTTTTCGATTAAAGTTATTTCTTTTAAGAAATAATAGTAAGGACACGAGGTTTGCGAGCTTTATATGGTGTGTGAATTCTGAGCAGTTCCATCACATCACTATATATCGTCATAGGTTTTATACTAGCAGCACTTGTGCTATGAGTTGTGGTGTTGCAATATTTTCGACTTCCAATTTTTCTGGCTACATGTTTAAAACTCCAGTTTTATATTTGGATTATCATATATTTAACTCTTTATGACTTTTTAAAAGGTTTATTAGTGTTGAGCCCATGGAGGTGTCTTATTTTAGCAGTTATTGTAGTTAGATGCTTTGTCAATAATGAGATCAGAGTATTTCAACCATTGATTCTTTGTTGATTTACCATATGTTGTATAGGAGTTGCTAATGAATATATATTGTATTCTGTTGATTTTG
>JABUQX010042829.1:12500-15000 GCA_015478945.1 Trachelipus rathkii
TATATATGGGCAAAAGAAACTCTAGCATTGGAAATGTGCTATTTGAACTTTTAACTTTTTCAAATGTTCAAATTATGGGACAATATAAATGATAAATGTATACTGTTAGTTTGTAATATATTTAATATTTTGGGAAAGATAAACTGTTTGAAGTATACCTCACTATGAAGGATAATTTTGGGTGGGAATAATCCCTAAAATATTATCTGCTTTAACATCTGTAATGTGCAGTTTTTTTTACTCAAAGGAAAAATCATAATAGTAAAATAATCAAAAAATAAATTTTTGGCAAGGATATTCATGTTCTTTAATTTTTTAACCAGTGAGTTACTAATTGTTTTACTACTGTTTTCCCCTCCATTTATTTGTTAATAATATATAATTAGGATATATTAGCTACATGTTTTCATTTAAAAAGCTTATTTATTATTTTCATTCGAAAAAAAATATGAAAAATTTTTTTTTTTTATATTTGGTTTAAAACAAATAAAACCCTATTGGTAGAAACGAATGAATTTAAACAAACAACCCTGAACAGTTTCCCCCAAAATATTTCCTCTAATCTAAATTTGTTTCCTCTTTCCAACTTCTTATTATCCTAATGGCTCCTTGTTTAATCTATTATCTTTAACTCAAGTTTTGACAATTCAGGTAACCAATTTGTCTATGATAGTTTTTTTTATTTATTTTTTTTTTTAAATAAAACATTTTTTGTCTCAGAGTTTTAGTACTAAAAATAAACCTTTGCATCTGATTTTTTAGACCATTGTTAATTTCCATTTGAAAATACAATCACATAAATCTTTGGACTAGACCTCAATTTATTTATTTAAAGTTTGTCCTATTTCTGGACATTACGGACGATGAATGATGTAATGCAAGAACTATACTACAAAAATTTTAAATGTTTTTATCCTTTCTTCACCAAATTACTTTAAGTAAATGTTTCGCTAATTTTTCAACTTGACTGATATTTCATTTCTAAACAACAGTTTCCTATTTATGGCAAATCTGGGCTTAATTCCGGAGTTTGGATGATGAATCTTACCAGGATAAGAAGCTTTCCAGGGGGATGGACAAATACCATTTTAAAAATCGCAAGTGATTATGGAAGCAGTTTGAAGCTTTTCGATCAAGATATTGCTAATATTATATTCAGTAAGGTAAAATAACAGAATATATATATATATATATAATATTATATCTATATATATATATATATATATATATATATATTATATATATATATATATATATATATATATATATATTATAATATATATATATATAATAATATATATATATATTATATATATATATATATATATAGAATATATATATATAGTTATATATATATATATATATATATATATATATATTATATATAAGTATATATATAAATAATCATGTCATTCTCAATCACATAACCTCGGATCCCGAGTTCGGAAATACGTCAACCCCGAGATCGGAAACTGGTACAGAGAAAGTATTTGTATGGCTTTTCTGACCAAGTGGGAAGTGCAAAGATATCCAACAGGTCTAGGAGAGAGGATATAGAGAAGTCGGCGCGGGGGGAGTCGAGTAGTTGGGCACCTTAGAAGGAGGTGCTCTATTTACCTTGAGAATTGTCGACATCTGGTGGCAAGTGGGAAGGTGACATTGGTCTTATTTAAAATCTATATTTATATTGCATGAGTTTTGGTGGTGACCTGATCTGCTCCGGGCCGAGTCCATTGGCCTCTCTTCTGGACAGCGTTTCTTCTCTAGGGGAAAGTTTTGGGGAGGGCGAGTTTAATAAATTGTTAGTTGGGCGGGTATGTGTTGGGTTGGTTAGATGTGTATGTATATGTGTAATCCATGACCTATTGGGAGGGGGCGGGGAATTATATTGTAATGTTGTAATAGAATTGAACTGGTGAAGAAGGGGGAATTTTAGTCTTTGTCGAGGGGGATTTGAGAGAATTTGGTGACAAGGGGTGGGTTGGGTTACGGGTTTTCTGATAAAATTGAGTCCCACCATCTCCAGATGTGTGGGAATGTGGGAAGGATGGAGGTTTCATCTTGTAAATGTTGGATTGGGGTGGTTTTAGTGCAACCTGTGAAATAATTCTGAGGGCTGTATTTTGAGAGATTTGTAATTTATTTGTGTTTGAATTTTGAGAGTGCTGGGAACTATGCTGGGAGAAAGCGTAGTTTAAGTTGTTCTAGAAGTGTATTTGTAAGATAGTAGTGGATGTGTGTTTCCTGTCGCTCTGAAGTTATTTTGAAAAGGGTTCGGAGGTGTTTTAGTTTTCGTTTGAGTTGTGGAAGTGATTTGGTCGATGTGGGGGAAACGTTATGTGGGTGTCGTAGGTAAGTCCTAGTATTTTTTGGGTTTTGTGTTTAAAGGAAGGGGGTTGTTGTTCAGTGTAATTATGGGATGGAAGGAGGATTGATGACGGTCAGTGGTTAAAAAGGAGGATAGAGGAAACTTAAGGGGTGCGGTCATTTTGTTGGAGAA
>JABUQX010042829.1:22500-27500 GCA_015478945.1 Trachelipus rathkii
ACTTATCTGACCGAACACAATACGTCAGCTTAGGAGACACATCATCCCCACCTGCCTCAATTACCCACGGTGTCCCTCAGGGCTCCATACTTGGGCCACTATTCTTTAATATATATACAAATGACTTTCAAAATTGTCACAATTCAATACACTCTCAGTATGCTGATGACACTGCAATCTTAATATCAGACCGTAATATAAACACACTTAACGACAAAGTAAATAATGAACTAAAAAACATTATAACATGGGTAGAGGCAAACAGACTCTCCCTAAATCTACAAAAAACAAATTACCTAGTAATAACAAATCAAAAGAACCCTATTCAACTAAATGTAAGAGCAAAAGATATAATTATAAATAGGTTATCGTCTGCCAAGTTATTAGGTGTTATCCTTGACGACAAGCTTTCTTTCAAAGAACACATAAATAGTCTCATAAGCAAATTATCCTATGCTAACTATGCATTCCTTAAGATAAGGAATTTTGTTCCAAAACATATTTTAAAAAACCTTTACTATAGTCTTGTTTATCCGCATCTACTCTATTGTCTTTCGGTATGGGGTTGTGCAAGTGAATACCTGCTACAACCTCTAATCGTTATGCAAAAAAAAATAATTCGTGTAATATCAGGGCCTCGTAACTACCGTGAACACACAACCCCACTATTCAAAAATTTGTCTTTGCTAAAACTTCACGATATTTACACACTTACAGTAAGTAGTCATATCTTTAAATTCACAAAAGGAACTGCAAATGATCTTTTGTCAAACATAATTGTACAGAACCAAACGTTAAGAACAAACAATCTCCGTAGCACAAATTCCCTTACCTTAGACAAAGCGAAATTCACCTTAACGAAATCTCGGAGGGCTATCTCATATAAGGGCATAGAATTGTGGAATAATCTCCCCAAAAATGTTCAGGAATCACTCACCATTGGCTCGTTTCGTAGAAATATCAGAAACTTCTTATTATCTAAATATTAACGAGGGCATTCCTACCCACGTTAAGTCCTATTCTACAATCAGTTGGTAGCGATTCCCTTAGCTATTATTAATACTTAATTGTTCTCTCTGTCTTTCTCTTAAATCTACAAAGCCAATGATGCTAGCGGATTGATGCTATATTCATGTATTTAGTATTATGTATTATTTATTTATTTACTTTATTATTATTATTATTATTATTATTTTATATAATTTATTAATTATTTTTAATTATTAATTATTATTATTCACATTATTATTATTAATTATTTAATTATTATTATTATTATTATTTTTTATTTATTATTATTATTATTTTTATTACTATTATTATCATTATTATTATACATTTATTATTTATTATTATTATTATTATTATTATTATTATTTATTATTATTCATTTTATTTTAATTATTTAATTAATTATTATTAATTGATCTATATTATTATATATTATCATTGTCAATCTATTAAAATTTATTAACTATTATTCTTAACTCATTATTTTTAATTTTAATATAATTTTTATAGTAATGATATAATGTTTAAATTCTTCTTCATCACTAATACTATTAGCTTTAGTTTTAGTGTCATTTACTGTTATTACTATTATTGTTATTAACATTTGAATTAGCAATATTGTTATTTATTATATTATTTATTGCTTTTATTGTTTTTCTATTTTTATTTATTGTTATTTTTTTATTATTATTTGTAAGAAGATATTTTCTATTCGGTATCATTATTATTATTATTATTATTAATTATTATTTATTATTATTATTATTATTATTATTATTATTTTTAAATTTGCTTTTAAGTAAGTTATTTTATTATTTTCATTAATGCTACTTTTATTAAAATCTATTTTTATTATTATTATTTATTATTATTATTATTTTTATTAATTTCTTTTTATTATTATTTCATGAATATTATTTTTATTATTATTATTACTATTATTATTATTATTATTATTATATATTATTATTATTAATTATTATTATTATTATTATTACTATTGTTATTATTGTTATTATTAATGGTTTTATTAATTATTATTATTTTATTATTATTATTACTTATTATTATTAATTATTATAATTATTATTATTATTATTTTTTATTATTATTATTATTATTACCACTTACTTGTTATTCATTATTCTTAATTATTATTCATTAATTATTGTTGTTCGTTATTTATGAATACTTTTTTTTATTATTAATATCAATAGTATTAACATTGTCCAATTATAATATTATTATAATTATATGATTATTATTAATTTAATTATGATTATTATTATTATTATTATTATTATTATTATTATTAATTATTATTATTATTATTTATTATTTATTATTATTATTATTATTATTATTATTATTATTATTATTATTATTATTATTATTATTATTATTATTATTATTATTATTATTATTATTATTATTACTATTTACAAAAATAATTTTATAAAATTTTACGAAGATTGAATTTTCTTAAACTTTAAAAAATTTATTAGTATGATTATTATTTTTTTAATTATTTATTTTAATTATTATTATTATTATGATTATTAATTATTATTATTATTATTATTATTATTACTATTATTATTATTATTATTATTATTATTATTATTATCATTATTATTATTATTTATTGTTATTTACTGTTATTTTTTGTTATTATTATTACTATTATTACTATTTATTATTATTACTATTATTTTGGGCTCAATGGACGAAAACGTCCCCCTAGTAGCCCTTTTCTCATCTATTTATTACTTTGTATTAATATAAATATGTAAATACAACCATGTAATATTTTTAGAGAGAATAAAATATTTTTGATTTGATTTGATTTGATTATTATTATTATTATTATTATCATTGTTATTATTACTCTATTATTAATTATTATTATTATTATTATTATTATTATTATTATTATTATTATTTATTATTATTATTATTATTATTATTATTATTATTATTATTATTATTATTATTATTATTATTATTATTATTATTATTATTATTAGTTAAATATGAATGCAGCTGTAAGTTGGGACGAAATTCCTCTTAATAATAAGACCCATAATACTGAATATATCTCTCCGGATTTATTAAAAAAATCAATTAATATACCAACTGAAAGAAACAATTTTGCATTATTACATCTTAACGTAAGAAGTATTCATAAACATTACGAAGATTTTCTTAATTATTTAGGCTATCAAAATATTAATCCCGATGCTGTCGTACTCAGCGAAACTTTTCTTAATGACTACAATAAAGAGCTGTATACACTTCCAGGATATAAGGGATACCATATTGTTAGACCGGGAAATAAAAGAGGAGGGGGAATCTCTCTTTACTTAAAAAATGATATTTGCGATAACACAAAAGTAGAATTCTCACAAATCGACGACACTATAGAAGTTCTTGCCGTTCGCGTTGTGAATAAATCTTTTAATATGATAATAGTGGGCTTATACCGACCCCCAAATGCGTCGAAAAGGGAATTCATAAAATCTCTCGAAGTTATAATGCAAACATACTTGCGTAATACAAAGGTAATAATTGCCGGTGATTTCAACATTGATTTAGGTAATAATAGTTCCTCTTCTGGGAACAATGCTTTATCAAATCTAATGATGTCAAATGGAATGATTAATTACATAACCGTACCAACCAGGCCTAATACCATTAAGAACAGAAATCCAACTTTAATCGACCATATATGGAGCAATATTGAGGTTGATATCAAATCTTTTGTAATCAAGACAGATATTTCGGATCATTATCCCTGTCTTGTAAAATTCCGTATCGATAAAACACAAACTCTTACCACTATAAAATACAGGCGTGATGACGAAAACTGCCGGCGAAATTTTAGAAATAAAATAAATGAGTTAGATTTTTCATACATACAAAATGAGGAGATAGACATACATACTAAATTTAACTGCTTTTTAGACTCCCTAAACACGAGCTATCATGATTCTTTCCCAATAAAAACCAAAAGATTAGGCCCAAAAAGGATTAAGAATCCGTGGATTACACCTGGTATAATAAACTCTATAAACCAAAAGCATAAACTCTATAGAAATTATAAAATAGGCGTCATACCTTTTCAATTATATAATAATTATGATAAACAATTAAAAATCGTCTTGAAGAAAGCAAAGAGGAAATATTATACAAATAAATTTAATGTAGCATATGATGATTCAAAAACTACATGGGGTTTAATTAACAAATTAGTCAACAAAAATAAATCAAAAACAATCAAAATAAACGAACTAAAAATAAGAGGAGAAACAATTAAAGGACAAAAGGAAATTGCCGACCAACTCAATAAGCACTTTGTAAGCATTGGTAAGCAAACTGCGGTAGGCAGGCCTCCAAGTCAAACCGCATTTGAGACCTTCATGGGACAGTGTGGCTCTCGCTTCTCTTTTCAAAATATTGTGGCTTCAGAAGTCAAAACGATAATCACTGAACTAAAAAATAAGAAATGCGATCTTTTTACCATTCCAAACCACATTTACAAAACAATTGCCGACATAATTGACTCTCCTTTAAAAGACCTCTTTAACATCTCCCTTCACACGGGAATTTTCCCCGAAACTTTAAAAGTCTCACGTGTCACTCCTGTGCATAAAAAAGGTGATAAAAATGATCCCACAAACTATAGACCGATCTCAATTTCACAAACGATTAGCAAATTATTTGAAAAATTACTGTTGAAGCGCTTGACAGAATATCTTAATATGAATAACATTCTTAACGACCTTCAATTTGGCTTTAGGAAAAATAGGTCTACAACTGAGGCCCTTGTTTGTATGACGGAAAAAATATATGAAAATATAGAACACAAAAACTCATCTGCGCTTATTTTATTGGATCTTTCAAAAGCATTTGATACAATAGATCATCGTATACTTCTGAGAAAAATGTATAAAATGGGAATTCAGGGAAATACACTACAATGGTTTAAA
>JABUQX010042829.1:35000-45000 GCA_015478945.1 Trachelipus rathkii
TTCCAGACCATAGTCTCACTATTATACATTACCACGGGTAACAACATACCCTCATGTAAGACCCTAGCGCACTCATAACTTAGTCCCTTTACATCCAATCAAGGATTTAATTGCACCAGCCACCTTCCTGCCATTCACAACTTTTCTACTATACTCTGCATTATCCGTTCCCTTTTCATCCAACATATATCCTAAATATTTAAACTCAGACACTTTTTCCAGCTGATCACCATCTAACATAACTCGACACCGAGGACTGTCCTCACTCACAATCATAACCTTACTCTTATCTACGTTTACTTTCAAACCCCTCCTTTGACACGCCCTTATTATATTATTATAGTAGTACTAATAATAACAATAATAAAAATAATAATAATAATAATAATAATAATAATAATAATAATAATAATAATAATAATAATAATAATAATGTAATAGTAATAATAATAATAGTAAATTAATAGTAATAATAATAATAATAATAATAAATAATAATAATAATAATAATAATAATATAATAATAATAATAATAATAATAATAATAATAATAATAATAATAATAATAATAATAATAATAATAATAATAATAATAATAATAATAATAATAATAATAATAATAATAATAATAATAATAACAAAAGCATGAATCAGGGATTTTTCGCTTTAATAAAAACACTTTTACCTTCTTGAGACTTATTGAGAATAATGATCTCTTCATTTCTTCCCTTTCCTCACGAACTCCTTCCCATCACTTCCATCGCACGCTCACAGACATACGTAAACACTTAATTGAAAATATGTGCACATGTAATACCTTGTGCACATGTTTATTGTGTGCGTTTGTGTATATTGTTGAGATACAGCTACGTTATAGAGTGATTATAATACGTTATTCTTGCTTGCTATTAAGTTCTAATTGAAAATATGGAACGTTTTACTTTGTCTGTCGAAAGACAT
This sequence comes from Trachelipus rathkii, assembly GCA_015478945.1. Lineage (NCBI taxonomy): Eukaryota > Metazoa > Arthropoda > Malacostraca > Isopoda > Trachelipodidae > Trachelipus > Trachelipus rathkii. The sequence goes on from JABUQX010042829.1 coordinate 35,961, forward strand.
TGAAAATTCATTATCCATTCAAGAAGGATAAAATGTATGCATTCCAAGAACGCCGCTTGTAAGGCAAAATGCTTACACGCTTTGAAAGTCAGACACAAACACTTCGCATTCCACTTATACTTCGTTTCAGCTCTTCTTTTAATAGATTATACAGGATTATATATTAATATATATATATATATATATAGATACTATATATATATAGTATTATATTATATATATATTATATATATAAATATAATTAAATAATAAATTAGTATATATATATAATATATAATTAATGGGCGCCTATAAAGCGTTATGGGCGGCAGGATAGGCCATGCAGGCTAGGTTAATTTAAGTTAAGTTTACCTCAAAACAATCAACAATTAATTTTTTTTTTTTAAAGATCACAGCCTAAACGATAATATATATATATATATATATATATAGTATATCATATTATATATATATACATATATTATTATCATATATACTATCATATAAATATATATATATAATATTATATATATATATATATATGGCTCAGCCTCTAGAAGCAGCCACAAAGTCCATATTGTCAAAAAAAACTCACAAAGCTACCGGGTAAAAGAATAACATTGCTGGGATGCGTGGACCAATTTTAGTGACGGAAACTGTAAAAAAAAATAAAAAAATAAAAAAAATTTAAAAAAAATTAATATCCAAAAACTAACAATAGCGTTAGCGAAAAGGAATGACATATTTTGGAATCTGTAAAATTCTAGGATAGGAAAGTAAAAAAAATAAAAAAATAAAAAAAAATTATTGATTGAATAATTATATAGTAAATAATAATAGAAGCCTATTTAGAGACCCTTTTATTGAGTTACTCGTTTAAAATAAATCAGACTTTCATTAATTTTTGCCGCTTCTTTTGTTTTAGAAATAAAGAATACCCCAGGGTATACCGCAAACAATGGCAGAGGAGTCGGAGGTCTCTACGGCCATTCCGGGGAACTACGGTGTAGGACACAATTTCCCCCCTTCCGGGGAGGGTCCCGGAACCCCCGCTCTTTGGTATTGGGGTGTCGCGGGGGTTCCTCCCGCCCATCCGCCTACGGGGGTATGGAAACCGCTCCTCCCCCCTGATGTTCGCCGTCTGCTCGAGCCCCCTAAATTGCCGTGAATACCTTTACAAATGAATATGTATATATTACTTATGTTCCAGGCACCCCGGCCGCCCCCGGCCCCCCCCCCCCAAAAAAAATAAATAAACAGAATTTGATGTTTAATTTTTTTTTGTTCTTTTTATTTACATTTTTCCTAACCAAAATTTACAAGGATTCCAAGAAACTGTCATTTATTCACGCCTGATAGCTTTTGATAGTTTTCGAAGATATGTTTTTCTTTTTTTATTTTTTTTTTTTTACACGTTTCCCGGTAAGAATTTTTCCAGAATCCCAATGTAATCCTTTTGATGCCCTCCTTCGTGCAGTCCTGACACACTCGGACTCATATCGGATTGTGGCTCTTTAGAGGGCTGGACCCTATATATTATATATATATTTATAGTACTATTTATATATATAATAATATAAATTATATATATTAATATATAATAATATTATATATATATGTATTATACATATATATCATATATTATTATATTATAATAATATATATGATATATATTAATATAATATAATATACTAATATATAGAATATATACTATATATATATATATATATTATATATAATTATAATATTATATAGATATATATATATATATAATATATAATATTATTATTATATCAGTAATATATATATATACTATATAAACTATATATTTATATATATATATATATATATTGCGATTGTGTGACACTGCTCAGAGTTTTGCATATATATATTATATATCAATCTAAATATATAGTATATATCCGAAACGACCATCATCCACTTAACCCTTGACTATATTATCATATATATTATATCTATCCATTATACTCAGAGTTTATAATATGTAATATAGCGTATATATATATATATTAATACTATATGGACTCTCTCGCGAAACTTCCATAAGACTTTCGCTCTCTCAGGTCTTCAATTTATCACCCAGTAGTATATTAGTCCCAGATCTAATACTATATCTTTCACCCTTGCGACTTATACTACTATAGCTCACTCAAATGCCTTATTTGTTTTTTAATCTTGAGATACTTTGTGGCTGGGAATGTAGGGGAGGAGGGCCATGCCTAACCTGGCCAGACTTGTACACGAGCCGTCTCCATGTATAGCGCTTCATCCATGCTCTCGTGTTTGCCCCAATCAGCAGTAATCGGTAAGCGTTTTGAAATGAAATTACTGAATTGTATGTATTTTTTTTTTAACCAGGCATTTAAGACTTTAGCAGCATAATAGCGCTTTTTATTTCGCTTTACATCTTAATAGGAAAAATACGATGAGATATCTGAGGACCTGTTAATGGCGAAAAACGATTTGCACGATAGTCCTGGGAAGGAGCGTAACTGCTTGTGTGCTTTGAGAGCCGAAAGGAAGTGGTGGAGGTTGGTTTCGTTAAATATGTATTAAAAATTATCTGGACATTTTTGTAAATACTGAAAATATGGATAGCTTCTATAATTAAAAAGAGCCTAAGGCATTAATTATAAAGTGTTATTCACTTGTCAGAGGTGAAACAACGTACGCAACCATTTAATGCTAGGTTTTTCAGTAATTGGGTTTTGATGTAATTCAAGTGTGGTATGTTGAAGCCATCTTGTTTTGATATGTAAAATTTTAGTAGGTGTTGCTACTTGGATATAGTGTACCAAAGAGGAAAAGTGTCTGGATTATTTAAGAAATTACATAATGGAATCGAGGGACGTGCAATTTTGGTTTGATTTTTTGAATTTCTTTTAAAAAAAAAATCAATTTGTGATTTTTTGATTTTTTTTTTTGATATTTTTGATTTTTTTGGATTGTAACGTCACCGCGAAATAATTACTTTGCAAGTGACAAAATTACCTATATCGCGTTACGTTACGAAATCTGAAAAAAATAGAAAAAAATCAAAAAAATAAAAACATCAAAAATGTTTTTTTTAAAAAAATCAAAAAAATCACCAAAATTGCCATCCTGATTTGCGAATCAATATAAAGATTAAAGTTGAGTTATTAAACCAAAACCGTACAACCACCATTATGGTACACATTTCAAAGGAGATGCTAGAGGAAAAAACCTCCTTTCCTTTGATGCAAATGCTAGAGCGCAACAAGTCTCTTGGCTTAGCGTATTTTTAAAAATATTGAAAGATCGTTTTTAAGATTGTGTGGCTTAATTAGGGACATTTGTCTATAAAAAAGAGACAATTTATTGGCTCCTTTATTGATAAAACCTTTCAGAAAATAAGAAGACATGCATTCACTGTGCTAAAACATCCATAGCAAATTTCAGGAATGGCAATAAGATGCCTCTCCAGTAGCAGCACAATCCAATGATTATTAGAATTGTGAGCAGGCAAGGAACTTAAACGAAGTAGATATTTAAAAATAAGACGTGTTAGTGTAACTAGAGCAACTGCATGTTGGCTGAACCCCTTATTTATTAAAAAAAAGGCAAAAATTGGCACCTATAATTTCTACTTTAATATTTTGTTGAACTTATGATGTCGCTATTAGAGGTAGCACTGCAGATACCGTCAATTTTTTCGATTTGCTCAAATTCAGAGTAAAAGCTGAAGATGTTGTTCTTGTAAATGTTAAAAAGAAATAAAATAAATATTATTTCAGAAAGTTATTTCGACGTTCCATTTCACCGAATTAATATTTCAATATTGCAAAGGAGCTTTTCCGGAATTAATCAAGCAACAAGTAAGACAATTGTAATATTTCTCTCTTTTAGCAGGACGAAGGCAGCAGAATATCCGAGGAACAGCAATAGCTAATCGATTGGTTGCGCTCTGTTGACTAAGGAACTCTTCTGTAACGTGAAGAAGGATTTTCATAGGCATATTACTCCTCTTAGAAAAACTTAAGCTGAAGATAAGCCAGAGCTTAATGGTCTACTACACGAGATACCTTTACAATATTTAAATCTGACAGTAAGGCTTGTCGGACTTCGGCTTGTTGGGGCATCCACATGAACTGGCAAAGAAAATGGAGCCTTCAGAAGTTAATAAGAGATCAGTACCCTAAAACCAAATTTTAGATGATGTACTGTTCACTATCGTTTTAATTTGAATCAATTATTCGACGCTAAATACTGCTTCAAATTAAAAGTAAAATTATATTGCTAGAAATTATAGAGTAAAATAATTTATAAACATTTTCCCAGGAAAAAATGATGCTAGCAGAAATGTCGGTGAGCGTTATAATAATATTCGTTATGCCGAAAACACGATAGTCTTGCCAAAGTACAAGATCAACTAGGCATATTTTAAGAAACATTTAGCCAAAATTAAAATGTAGCATTAAAAAATCTCGTCATCTGATCCAGAAGTGTCAAACGCCGAAGCCACACAAACTGCAGCGATGTCAGCTATTCATCAGCAGCAGGAAGTCCTGCATCTTTCTCATTACTGTAATAATTCATTGACGAAATATTTTTAGTTCATTTTGGCACAGCCTAATAGGAAAGTCAATTCATGTCAACTAAGTAATAAACTTTGGATGAGGTCATTTGTCACCATAGAAAACTTTTAATACTGTTTAAAAACTGATGAGAATGAAAATAATTGCAGTTTTCTCGTTTCTCTAAAAGGAAATTTTTTAAAAATCTTTAAGAAAGAATGTTTGCAAGATTTTTTTTCCAAGTGCAGTATCCAAAGGGATTCCAGCCTCAGGGACATCAAAAAGCTCTGCTGAGGATTGCTTCCGAGTTGCCCCATTTATACTTTATTACATTGATTCTCTCATTTTCATCTCTGAGTTCAAATTTCGGAACACAAGATATCAACATCGACCGTTCCTTGCATTTTGCAACCCAGTCGAGAACAAGGAAATAACCAAATCCGAATATTTAACAAAGACAATTTGAACTATATAACTGAATCATAATATTGAGCAACCTAATTTGGTGGAAGCAAATCTTTGTTGAATTTCTGGAATGATTCAGATAGGGAACAAATAGATGAGGAAATGGAGTTACAGCACATTACTACAATATCATTGCACATTTCCCAACAGTTCCACACAAGCTATCAAAGTACTTTTCACACTTCCATCAACTACTTGTGTGCAAGTTGAAAGTCCGTTAGTACCTTACGACATGTTAAAACGTGGCTAAGGTCAACTATTTCCAACTAAAGATTAAATGGGGCTATGTTAACTAGGCATTCGCGGAGGAAACGTTTCACGTCAAAAAACATCACTTGATAGAACGGTTGTTTATAACTGATTTGCTAAGAAAGAAAACAAGAACTATTGAAGATTCTTGAATTTTCATGCTAAAAGGACCACTCTGTTCAATAATAATATAAGACTTTTACTAGTCTATACTCATTTTGAAATAAAGAACTTTTCGTAAATTATGGAATATTTATAAAAATCATTGGCTCGTGTGAATTATCATTTTTTATTATGCAAACCTTTGAAACATTGTACTATAGATGAATATATATATTTATATATATATATATAATATATATATATATATATATATACTATTAGTATATATATATATACTATATTATATATTATATATATATTATATATATAATATATATAGTCTATATATATACTATATACTACTATATTAATATTATTATATATATATTATATAATATAATTATATATATATATATATATAGTTATTATAATATATATTATATACTATAGTATATATATATATCCCATATAATATATATACTATATATATATAGTATTAGATACTTATATATATTATTATATATATTATATCTATATTATAATATATATATATATATATATCATATATATATAATAATATATATATAGATATATATATATATAATATATATATACATATAGTTATTATATGCTATATATATGTAAGTATTATATAGTATTAATTATGAGCCCTCCTGTCAAATTTTGCATATACCCGCCAGTATATATATTATATATATATAATATATATATATTATTATATATATACTTATATAGATATATATATATAACTATATATATATATTATATTATATATATATATTATATTATATATCATATAATATATTTGAGTTAATAATAGGCACCGCTTTGCTTGGTGATTTGGTCTCTCGGGTAGGCAGAGCTTAAATTTTAATATATATATATTTATATTATATATTATATATATATATATATATATATATATATATATATAATATCATATATATATATATAATATTATATATATAAGATATATATAGTGGCCAACGGTTTGGTCACATTACTCTCTTGTTCGGTTAGGTGTATCGTACTCTGGTTAAATTTAGAGACGCTTCTATTGGTGACTGTAACTCGGTTAGAGGAGTACGGTGTCCGGTGCTCCCCCCGTAAGGGGGGGCGCTGCTCCCCTAAAAGAATTGTTCCATGTGTTAAGGCATTATCGGTACGCGGCTAGAAATTTGGAGGCGCGAGCGATGTGGTGAACGTAACCTTCGTAGTAGACGAGGTTAGCGTGTCCGATGCAGCCCCTCCGGAGGGGGGGCAGCTGCCCCCTAAAAATTGAAATGAACGAAGGCTGAATTTGAGCAGAAAGGATTCGGCGCCGGAGTTGGAGTCGGATTCGGATGCGATTCGTTGACCGCTCCGCCGGTGCTGGCTCCGGTGCTGTGACAGAGTTATTAGAATTATTTGTATTAATAATACAATATTGCTGGTCTTATATAATGTACTTGCTGGGACTCGTAGATCTCGAATATGATGGTTATAAGTTCGTAAATGGTGTCAGAGACCCCTCAAAAAAAATAGACGAAATGCAAAAGAGAAGTGGGGAAAGAAGTCGGGTCGGAGTGCAGAGAAGGAGGGAGTCGGGAAGGAGTCTGGTCGGGGAGTTGGAGTTTCACAACTCCGGTGCTGGGCCGGGGCCGGTGCGAGTTATGAATATCGTTGTAGTCCCATATTGGTATCAAAATATATGTTTAAGCATCGATCGTTAGAACTTCGAAATATGAGGGTTGTTAGATTTCGTTTAAAGGTGTCTTCGGGGAAGTCCCCGCAGAGGCAGGTGTCCAAAAAAGAATAATTCACGCAAGCGCAAAGACAGAAGATGGAGGAAGGAAGAAGGAAAAGGAAGAAGGCAAGAAGGAAGAAGGAAGAAGGAAGAAGGAAGAAGGAAGAAGAAGGAGGAAGTGCATCTTACAAACGATAACCCGTGTTAATCTAAAGGTTGAAGACTAGAACCATTTCTATTTCATATTTCGTTTTCTTTAGATTAAACTATCAACTTAAAATATTGGGTGCGCTTTTTATGTTCTGTGTGCTTATTAAATTCTGTGTAATTTATTTTCAAATTTTTTCGTCATGTTTATTTATATTTTTTAGTATACGATTTTAATTTTATTCGAATTATACACAAGCATGGTAGTGCAAGAGTGGTCTCGCTCGAGTTGTTGCTGCTGTGATAACTATAGAAATTTGCAGATTTTTACATTCCCGTAAAGCGCTGAGTAAATCCAGAGTTAAATCAATACCACCAACCTACCCTACCACACATCACCCTAAGTTATCTTTAAATCCTATTCGATTAAGTCAGATTTTGTAAAGACATAACACAAAACTTTTATTTATTTTTATTTTATTTGTTTAAAAAATATATATAATATATAATACATATATAATATATAATATATAATATATAAGAATATAAATCTCAGAATATCAATATAATTTTCATGAATTTGTTTCAGTAATACATAATATATTAATACTATAATATATATATAATTATATAATATATAGAATATTATATATAAAACAATATTATAACTTCGTTGTTAACCCTTTCCTTTTCTCTGCTTAACATGTGAAATCATCCAACTCGCTTAACAGAACTCGCTTTTCCGAGCTCTAATAGCAAACTTATTCTGTTTCCCTTTACTGTTTCTTTATGGCAAAACGCTTACAGGCTTTGAAAATATTATTATTTTTATTTTATATTATTATTATTATTATTATTTTATTATTATTATTATTTTATATAATTATTATTTTATTGATGCAACCTTTAATATGATAATAATATTATATTATTCATTAATTAATTATTATTACTATATTATTATTTATTTATTATATTATTATTTATTTATTAAAGTTTTGTTTATTTGAATACATATTTCCCTATTTCAGATTTGAAGGCTTCCTAATTAGCTTCTTACTTTTAGTAACTAAACCTAAACCTAACAACAGTCTAAGGTCCTAAATATAACATATTCTCTCGTCTTCACATTTCTTTGATGATCCTTATTCTGGGTGATTTCAATGTTAACCTCCATCAGTGACTTAAATAAACATCTCCGTTTTTGATCGTTTGGAGAATGAACCGAAGTTGATAAATCTTTCCTTAAAATTCCAACCCATCGGAATTGTATTCGTACTTTTTTCCCTACCCGAGATATGATTACTGCTCCGGCAGCGGTAGGGGGATAGGGGCATCGTTAGATAATTCTGAGAACACAGAATACATTCTCAAAGTGGTTCCCTATTGAATGGAAACGCAAGATCCCCCTTTTCTTTATCTTCAAACTAAAACTTAGAAACCTCCGTTTACCTCTGATATTTTCGTGCTATTTATTGCAAGGATGTTGCCTTTAGGAATTACAGGTACCTTTAACTCCCAAATTCATTATGTTTGTATTTCATCTCAGAATTGTTGGAAGTAGACAGTATACTTCTTCGTTACTAATAAAAAAAAAGTCTTAGCTTCGTTGGAAATCCAATAATCTTCCTGGTTACTTGACTGCGTATCGAATTACTTTTCTTAAAAATTTCTCAGATATTCGCTTTCTCAGAATTTAATACTAAAATTTATATCGTCCTAACGGCGTTCCTTTTGCGATTCTGAAACTTGTCCTGCTGAGATTGCATCTTATCACGGTAAACTGTTTCGTCTA
>JABUQX010042829.1:52500-60000 GCA_015478945.1 Trachelipus rathkii
CCAGCAACTTTTTACTACTCGTGCCCTTTCTCTCTCTCTCTCTCTCTCTCTCTCTCTCTCTCTCTATATATATATATATAGTATATAGTAACAGAGTATAAAATATATATATATATATATATATATATATATATTTATATATATATATATATATATATATATATATATATATATATATATATATATATATACGTAGATATAAACCACTTAAACGTAGTTGTAAATATTTATATAAGTTGCTCACCCTTGGCGTAAAATATTTTTTGGGTTAAGTTACATTGATTATAGGTATTTATTTTCTATTTCTAACGGGTTCACGATGACCTCAACGTTCGAATTACACATATTAATAAGCACACACTTTTAATTTTAATATTAAGTTAAAAACAGGGAGACTAAAATTAAGATTCTTGGGGTGGGGAAGCCATGAGCTTTCGTCCAACATTACGGATGGACCTTTTCAAATGGAATGTATTTACAACAAAGCGATGGCCTGCCGACTCGGAGGGTTATTGTTAGTTTCAGGAAAGTTTTAGTTGGTTGGTCTTTTATTATTTTTAAGATCAGTGAAATACTTTGAGGAAAGCAATATTGAATTTTGTATTTTGTCTGGCTTGAATTGACCGGCTGATTTATTAAAGTTATTTGTGTTATAAATGTATATGGATTCTGTTATTTTTCTACTTTGTACTTGATTTATGGTTTTTAGTGTGGTGATGTTTGTCAAATTGATTTTATGATGAGTATTGGTGCGATGGGTGGTGAGTGCAGAGTTCATATTGTCGTCGGTTAAATCTGCTTGATGTTGAGTTATGCGTCGGGATAAATCGTTTGTTTCTCCAATATATACAGATGGGCAATTGTAGCACGGGATTTGATATACGCATTGTTGTTGAATATTGTTTCTTTGTTTAGGGGGTTTGAGAGTGCGTTTGAGAGTGAATATGTTATTGTGAGTTAATATGATTGAATTTGGTATGTGTTGTTTTAATTTATGTTCTATATTGAAAGAAAGGGGCAAAAAAGTTTTTGAAGTTTTCTGATTATCACACACACAGTATATAGAAAACCCACCTCCCCTCCTAACTACACCCACTGGTTCTCTGCCCACACCAAAAACATAAAAATAGCCACTCTCAGCAGTCTATATCTCAGAGCCCTAAGAATATGCTCTCCCAACCACTTAAATTCAGAAACCAAATTTCTACATACTACGTTCACCAAACTCAAATACCCCCCCTACATAATCAACTTGGCTTACAAAAAAGCCAAAAAAAACTTTTATAACAACAAACAAAAAAATCAGAAAACTTCAAAAACTTTTTTGCCCCTTTCTTTCAATATAGAACATAAATTAAAACAACACATACCAAATTCAATCATATTAACTCACAATAACATATTCACTCTCAAACGCACTCTCAAACCCCCTAAACAAAGAAACAATATTCAACAACAATGCGTATATCAAATCCCGTGCTACAATTGCCCATCTGTATATATTGGAGAAACAAACGATTTATCCCGACGCATAACTCAACATCAAGCAGATTTAACCGACGACAATATGAACTCTGCACTCACCACCCATCGCACCAATACTCATCATAAAATCAATTTGACAAACATCACCACACTAAAAACCATAAATCAAGTACAAAGTAGAAAAATAACAGAATCCATATACATTTATAACACAAATAACTTTAATAAATCAGCCGGTCAATTCAAGCCAGACAAAATACAAAATTCAATATTGCTTTCCTCAAAGTATTTCACTGATCTTAAAAATAATAAAAGACCAACCAACTAAAACTTTCCTGAAATTGACAATAACCCTCCGAGTCGGCAGGCCATCGCTTTGTTGTAAATACATTCCATTTGAAAAGGTCCATCCGTAATGTTGGACGAAAGCTCATGGCTTCCCCACCCCAAGAATCTTAATTTTAGTCTCCCTGTTTTTAACTTAATATTAAAATTAAAAGTGTGTGCTTATTAATATGTGTAATTCGAACGTTGAGGTCATCGTGAACCCGTTAGAAATAGAAAATAAATACCTATAATCAATGTAACTTAACCCTAAAAATATTTTACGCCAAGGGTGAGCAACTTATATATATATATATATATATATATATATATATATATATATATATATATATATATATATATATATATATATATATATATATATATATATATATATATATATATATATATATATATATATATATATATATATATAATTAACAAAATAATTGCTTATATGAGATATTTGAGTTATCATATTTTAAAGTTTTCTTAACCTTGTAATTGGTTTTAACTTTTATGGGTACCTTATTGTTTTTCTTTCAAATTCAGATATTAGAATTTAAATATATTAATTATTTTGATCCGAAATGTTCATTAAGAACAAGTAAATGTTTATTATAATTTTTTTTTTAAATAAAGCGAGTGATTTATTAGATTCCTAGAAAGGAAAAAAAACAACTTGTAAAAAGAATTAAATTCACGAATATGTATTGTATTGTACACTGTCTTCGAATTTTCTCTCCGCTTTTTCGGAGAGGCATGAGCCGTTACCATTTATAACTGGTTAAAAAATAAATTATAAAACACCTAATTTACAAATCGTAACAAAATACAGTAATACACTTAAAAATTTATTAAAACCAAAAATCAAAAACAATAATGAATCCGCCATTTACTCAATACCATGCAACACCTGTAATAAAGAATACATAGGCGAAACAATAGACATAAAACTCCGCTTATACCAACATCAATATGACATACAAACTTACAATAGTAACTCGCCACTATTAATACATCAAATAAACGAAGGCCATCAAATTAAAACAGAAAATAGCAAAATAATTAAAACAATAAAAAACCATAAATTTAGAAAATTTTATGAAGCATTCTCAATAAAAAAACACAATAAACTTTAACCTGGACCGAGGCAATTACTATATAGATGAAACAATTAATGAAAGTTTAAAAGCATCAGCGTCATGCGAAAGCATTCGACAAAAAATAGGGAAGGACAACATAAATTTAAACAACAACCAACCGTAGCAGAAAGTAATAACGAAGAAATAAAAATGAAGGTTTTCTTTCTCTGACAATCCCTGAACGAGGTGGAATGGCATTCCACGAAAGCTTGGAAAAAGTTAGAGTAAGGAACAAACTAACAAAAACTTAGTAAATAAATAGTAATCAGTAGTAAGCGTTGCACTCTTGACAGGTGCCAGATTTGTCGCTAAATCTGGCAACCTGTCGATACATATATATATTTTTAGCGACTTTTTAGTACTCAGCTACCTTCCTGGCTACTTTTCATGTATGGCGTTTTGAATGGGGGCTACCCCCCCGGGGGCCCCTTATTCATGTACGTTCGCTAGCTATTTTATGTGGGTGTATGTGCGAGTCCCGGTGTACGTGTACGTTTTTTGTTACTTTCGCCCCGATAGCCCCCAGGCTCTCCCCCACCCCCTTTATTCTATTCAGCTATGTTCCGACTTCCCGTTCTTTCCTGAGCCTTTTTTTAAACCCTTTTTCGGTATTTTTATTATTTTTGTATGTATTTTTAATGACTGACATCAACTCAGTTATTTTCATGAACTTTTTTTAGCGCTTTTCCTGCTAAATCTGGCAACCTATAGGTAAATTTCAGGATTTTTAGCACTTTTTAACTTTTTTCGACGTTTTATCATTCTAGGTATATATTTTTAAAGACTTTCTAATACTCAGCTACTTTCCTGAACAATTTTCTAACGATTTCCTGCTAAATCTGGTAACCTATAGCTAAATTTCATGATTTTAACACTTTTTAACCCTTTTTTCGGTATTTTATCATTTTAGGTATATATTTTTAATGACTTTCTATTACTCAGTTCCTTTCCCGAGCCTTTTCTATCATTTTTCATATAATTCTGGTAATCTATTGGTAAATTTTTTAGGATTTTTAACTATTTTGATATATTTCCTTTAATTTCATCAGTTTTCCTGTTAATTCTGGCCACATATCAGTAAATTTTTATAATTTTTAACTTTTTCGATAAATTTTTAATCTTTTTACCACCATTTGCAATCTTTATCTATCTCAGCTATGTCTCTCAATCAATGGATGTGACAGTAACCGTTAGGCTTAAATACATTCCCCCAGCAACGGCAACATATTAGCCATTAGGCTTAAATACTTCCCCTAGCAACGTTAGTCCTAGCAACTGTTACCTTCAATCGTCACCTCCCAGCTACGTTCGTGAATCATTTTTTTCGGAGTTTTTGACCCATGCGGCGTCACATTAAAGGTTTTCGATTTCATCCACGCGTTTGAGTTCAGCACCGAGTCTCGTCAGCCGCCAGCCGCCAGCCGCCAGCCGCCAGCCGCCAGTCGCCAGCCGCCAGCCGCCAGCCGCCAGCCCGCGTCTGCCGCCAGCCGCCAGCAGCCAGCCGCAAGCCGCCAGCCGCCAGCCGCCAGCCGCCTGTCCCCGCCGCTTCGCCACCCGCGCCGCCCGCCGGGCCGCACTCCAACTGGCCACCGCGTTCCGACGCCGGCCGCACCGCCGGCCGTCGCTAGTTGCCCGGTTACATATGTGTATATATATATATATATATATATATATATATATATATATATATATATATATATATGGAGCAGCATATATATTATATATATATATATATATATATATATATATATAATGCAAGCTAACGAAGACTATGATTCGCGTTTCGAATACTTGAGCTCATACACATATTCAGCGCACCCACCAACATGATCATCAGTTTGAAATTACTTAATAAACTCAAAGTATGACACCATACGTCTCTCGACTTCTACGTATTTAAATATTTTAAACTTTAACTAAACGCATGACTTGATAAAGCTGAACCATTAAGCATAATCTCATTCCAGAACTGTAACCATTTGGTCTTAGGGTACTTGGAAGAAATGCATGGAATGCAAAACAGAGGGAGAAGAAGAAAGGAAGAAGGAGGAAGGAAGAAGAATGAGGAAGGAGGAGTAGGAGAAGGATTCAAAGTCGGTCCCGACACCGGTGCTAGAATTGATGCGGTGCTGAGCTAGTAAACATTCGTTTAATAATACAATATCATTACTGTTCGCATAACTGATTTTGTTCTAACATGTACATGTCGTCAATTGCATTGCAGCTTGCAAAGATCACCCGTTTATCTAAATGTTGAAGACTGACATTTATATTTTCAAATCTCATTTTCTTTATATAAACGTCAACTAATATAATTTTTTCCTAAGTTGAAACATGCATATATTGTTTGTTATTTTTTTATAATTTTTATTTTACATTTATACTTTGTTTAATTTTATTATTTTAATTTTTTTTTATTTTATTTTTTTTTTTATTTAAATTTATTTTTCTAACTTTATTTTTATAAGTTTTATTTTACATTTATACTTTGTGTTTAATTTTTATTTTTATTTTATTTTTTAAATTTTTTTATTTAAGTTTATTTTCCTAACTTAATTTTTTTTATGTTTGACTTTTTTAATTTAATTTTTATTTTAATTTTTTAAATTTTTATTTTATATATATATATATATATATATATATATATATATATATATATATATATATATATATAATTTTATTGGTATATATATATATATATATATATATATATATATATATATATATATATATATTTATATATTTTTATATTTTTATATATATATATATATATATATGTATATATATATATATAAAATTCCAGTGGACCCTTTCATTTCTACTAAATAATGATTTTTTGTCAATATTTCTTGTCTGTAGTTCGTTAGATGATGCTAAAAATAAAATCCAATAGTAATACATTTCTAAAAAGTTTTAAATATGAATAAAATAAACATCGGAACATATTACTTTCACGTTCCTGTTTTCAGACTACTGATTCAAATATTAATTATATTGGTAAATACTGGTAATATTCCCCCATATAAAAATAATAGTTGCCATGTGGTAATTTAGGTAAATGTGCATTTTTATGTTTTAGTGGCAATTTTTTTACATTAGCTTTTCAAAAAAGTTAACCAAAGTTAAAAATGCTAAACAATACCGTAAGGTTAAGTCGCAAAGGTATAAAGTGGCCACGAAATTGCCCTTAAACTATAAGCACTCTAGTTCCCTATTATTCTGTGAGCTTTAAAGAAAACTGAAACGTAAAATCCAGTAGCGTCAGCCAAAGCATTTATAATGGAGGTTAATTTACAATAATTTTGGTGAATCGTTTTCATATTTATTACTTATCGACTCGAAAGTTCTGAAGGGTTGATTGGAAGAAAATAGAGGATGGATTGGTAAGATATGTTCGGTCGTTTAAGGATTTTTAAAATAAAATAATACCCTCAAGGAAATTCAATTCTGGGTCCTTCTCTGTGGGGTGGTCTTCGAAATTCCTCCAGCGGGTTCCCCTTACTACCTCGTCTTTTTCCTTGACAAACGTACGATTTCAGTCACGAAATTAAATATTCAAGTTTTTTAATTATTATTTAGAATTTAAAACATATGTGTTACCATTGAAATTTATTGCTAACGTCATTTTAAAACGAACTGCTGATAAAAATAAAATAAATAAAAGATATCGTTATGGTAGAATTGAATAGGATTACCTCATTTTGTATTCATAAATACATATTGGAATGTAATTAACAGTGTTCTATCTATAACTAAGGAAGTCAAATTTTTAAATTAGTTATGACTTATGAACACACTGGCTGTCATAGGTTTAGGTTGGCAGTAGTGTCGATGATTAAACTTTTGGTATGTAGGTGTGTGTGTGTGTGTGTGTGTGTGTGTGTGTGTGTGTGTGTGTGTGTGTGTGTGTGTGTGTGTGTGTGTGTGTGTGCTATTCCGAGGCAAAATTTGAAACCAAAAAGTAGAACAATTATATGGCTTCGTATATAACCAAAGTCTGTTTTAATAATCACAAATAGGCAAGCCTCCCGAAAGCATCATGCATGTAACTAAAAAACTATAACAGCTACAAGAAAATAAATAACATTTTTGATTTCCGCAAGCAATTTTATCGATGAAACTTAAAATAAAATTATCTTATTCTAATATTTATTAATAACACCTTAAATATTAGTATAATCTTAGGGCTGGCAGCGTACTCTCTTTTAACCTTCCATTTCTGCAGTAGTACTACGAGAGCAAGAGTTTCCAAATATTGTTTTTTTTATTAGGCTCTGGAGAAAATGTTAGTTCTTCTTTTTTATTTTTAGGGGTTCGAGCGATGGAGGACAGAGGGGATGAAGTCCCCTGTCGTCCCTCCCCTTGCAGGCCGAGAAACCCTCCTGACCTCATCCATCTTTGTTGTCTACTCCGTGGGGTATCCTTTAGTTAAAAGAAAATTCAACATTTTGGCACCTTTGCGTGCTCCCTCGGAGTACTCGAGCTCCTTCGTAAAAACAGTAATTATCATACAAGTTTTCCAACATTTTTAACAATTTTAAATTTT
>JABUQX010042829.1:67500-74038 GCA_015478945.1 Trachelipus rathkii
GAGAGAGAGAGAGAGAGAGAGAGAGAGAGAGAGAGAGAGAGAGAGGCGAGATGGTGATTCATTGGATTTGGAAGTAGTATAACAAAACGTTTATGGGGGGTATAGTTCCGAGGGATTGGAGGAGGTCAATATTAGTACCTTTATATAAGGGTAAGGGGAAAATGTAACTGTAAGTATTATAGGGTAATTAGTTTATTGAGTGTTGTAGGGAAGATATATGTTGATATTTTGGTCGAAAGAGTGTGTCGAATGAGTGAAGAACTAATTTGGGGAAGAATAAGGTGCGTTTAGAAGTGGTAGAGGATGTGTGGATCAAATCTGTACATTGAAACAAATGATTGGGATAATGAGGGAGGAGAAGAATAAATTGTATTTAGGATTTATGGATTTGCAACAGGCGTATAATAGGATTAATAGGGAATCTATGGCAGGTGTTAGTGATATGGTGTTGGTGGTAAAGTTTTAAAAGAATCAAAAGTATTTGTATGAGGGATAGTGTAGCGTGTAAGAATGTAGAGCTCAAAGTGATTATAATATTAATAGCGGAGTGAGACAGGGGGATGTGGTATGTCTCCTTGGCAATCCAACTGTATATGGATGAGGTTATGAAAGAATTATAGGGGTGATAAGGGATAGAGATAGAATGATGGAGAATGGATGAGAGTGGAGGATTCCTACCTATTATATGAGGATGATTTGGTTTTGTGTGGCGAATCTGAAGAGAGTTTGAGAGGACTGGTAGAGAGATTTGGTAGGGTGTGTAAAAGGAGGGGTTTGAAAGTAAACGTAGATAAGAGTAAGGTTATGGTTGTGAGTGAGGACAGACCTCAGTGTGAAGTTATGTTAGATGGTGAGCAGCTGGAAAAAGTGTCTGAATTTAAATATTTAGGATATATGTTGAATGATAAGGGAGCGGATGATGCAGAGTGTAGTAGGAAAATTCAGAATGGCACTCAAGGTGGTTGGCAGTTAAATCAAGTTGGTGGATGTAAAGGACAAAGGGTTGTTTGCTAGGGCTTACATGAGGGTATGTTGTTACCTGTGTTAATGTATAGTAGTGGGACTATGGTCTGGAATAAGAGGTATAGATCTAAATTACAATGTGTTCAGATGGACAATCTTAGTGGCGTGTTAGGTGTGAAAAGAAATGATAAAATGAGGAATGAACGTATTAGAGAGTTGTGTGGTGTGAAGAAAGTTGTAAATGAGAGAATAAATGAAAGTACGTTGAGATGGTTTGGTCATGTGGAAAGGATGGATGATAGTCGGTCGGTTAAACGGATGTATAGTGGTGAGTGTGTTGGGAATCGACCGGATGGGAGACAGAAGAAAAAGTGGAATGAGTCAGAAAGGAATGCCTGGAAGAGAGGAATGTGAGTTTGCAGAGGCAGAGAAGAAAGTTGCATAACAGGGGGTGAATGGGGGGTGGTTATGATGGGGATATGGTTCTGGCCCACCTGGGACCCAGGAAATGAACCTCACATTGAAAAGATACCACAGTGATCGCGGTCCCCTGAAGCTCTAGGGTGGATTTTCTTACTGCGACGACGAGTTTTCACTAATTGGTATAAAGGGGCTGTAAGGCTGGGCTTTCTTTCTCACACCTGCTTCATATTCTTCTACTATTTTTATGTTTCCGGTATATGTTACGCACCTTGCCTCCAGTCTTGGGGAGATAAGATGGGTGATGATGATGATGATGATGATAATGAAGAGTGAGAGTATATATCTATGTCTTATTATTATTATTATTATTACTATATTACATATATATATATATATATATTATTATATATATATATATATATATATATATATATATGTATTAAATATATATATATATATTATTATTATATATATATATATATATATATATATATATATATATATATATATATATATATATATACATATATATATATATATAAAAGTTTCAAAGCAATTTGTAATCTATACCCTTGTACCTCTTCTGACTGCACTGTACCCTGTACCCTTGAACGAAATCCCAGAGTAATTTGTACTTGTACCCTGCACTCTGAATCACCCTAGAGCACTTGTACCCTGTACTTGTACTTTAAAAATGTACTTGAACCCAACCCTTATATATATATAGTAGAAATATTATACTGTGATATATATATATATATATATATATATATATATATATATATATATATATATAGTTATATATATATATATATATATATATATATATATATATATATATATATAGTGATATATATATATATATAGTAGAAATATTATAAGATATATATATATATATATATATATATATATATATATATATATATATAAAGAATATATATATATATATATAGAAGCGTTGTTACATAGTACATAGTAAAATATCGATATATCGATATATATATATTATTATTATTATTATTATTACATATTATTAATATTATATATTATTATTATATATATATTTATTATATATATATTACATACATATATATATAGTTATATTATATATATATCTATATATATATTATATGAAGATTCCGAAAAAATTGGGGGTTTAATTTTCATTGTTGAAATGGATTCTGCCTCTCTTTGATTGTTATCCTGTCCTTGTTCGTCTGCCATCTTCGTGGTATCAAATTTTCAGCTCTAGGATCACCAATTATATAGTCGTCAGTTCTAGTTAGATAGTTATCGGTCGTATGGTCACCACTTGATATGATATCCTATTATCTGGTATGACAACTATATAGCGACGGAGGATGATCAGCATGTATGTCGCGATGTCAGTCTGTTCCACTTCAGGACAAGCCGTCGACTGGTTCGGATTAAGTCCGGCTAAGGCAAAGGCGGTCGAAGGTTGTCGGAGAGGGTATGCTGATCTGCACGAGCTCGTTGGCTAAACAGGAGGCTGGGTGTTCTTCTGGCCAACTCTGGGACAATCTGGAAGGGACAGAGAGTATTTTATACTCTCTGTAATTATCTCTATGACAGGTAACCTCAGCGGTTACCTGCGAAATTATCTCTTTAGTAGTTAAACTACTTTTTAGGTGGTAGACGAACTGGAGAATCTCGGAGGTCAGGTGAAAACACCATCAACGGAGACCATCCAAATAATTGATCAATGTGATGGAGTTTATCAATTTGGAAGAAATTAGATTTAAAGCTAATTTCATGAATGAAACATTCATCAAATCAACGAACTACTACGCCGCAATCTTATTTGTTTACATTTTTTCGTTAGCACTTTCCTAAAATTCGGTAAGCACGGGAAAGAGCAACCTAACAGAATTTAGGAAATTACTAACGTTTCGTTAGCATTTTACTAAATTTGTGCTAAAATTGACATAAACGAACGACTTTTTAGCATTTTCCTAAATTTCGTTAGCAAAAGTGCAAAATCGAAAATGCCTTAAAATACTCTCTGTAGTTATCTCTATGACAGGTAACCTCAGCGGCTACCTGCGAAATTATCTCTTTAGTAGTTAAACTACTTTTTAGGTGGCAGACTAACTGGAGGATCTCGGAGGTCAGGCGAAGATATCACCATCCACCGACAGGAGAACCTCTTGAAGATCGTCCAAAGGGTTCTTGGTAACCCTGAGGAGGTTTCTAAGCCTCTTGGTAGGCTCAGAGAGAGGGAGAGAAGTAGGGCCAGTCGGAGATCTTGTAGTCCAACTCCGGGGGAGAGACGTGGCAGTTCAACTTCTAGTAGAGAGACGAGGGAGTCCAACTTCTTGTAGTTTCTTCTTCTTCCTGGCTTCGTAGGTGGGATCTGATATTTCAGCTTATTGTTCTATATTAGCAAGTTATCTCTTAGTGGTAGCAAAGCGCTACGAATTATCTCTTTAAAGGCTAATAAGACAAAAGCGAAACACCAGATTATTTATTTTTAACGAAAAAGTCGTACAAAGTTATAATAAAAAATTTTACATAAATAATAATCAAGTTTTTATACAAATATTATTAATATTTACATTTGACAAATTTATAACTTTTATTTTTATTTCTATTATAATATTTTATATACATTTAAAAAAATTATATTTTATGGTCTAACTTTTCTAAAAATGGATTTTTGTAAATATAATAAAATGAAACATTGCCGAAGCTCTCGGTAGATGGCGTTTGCCTTCACATTCTGAACATAATATAAACACAAGATGGAGTTTATTGTTAAAAGTTCATTATTATTGCTTAAAACTAAGTTTTTATAAAATATATATATATTTTTATCAAATATTGATAATATTTATAATATAATATAACAAATGTAATATTTTTAATATACAATTTTTAATTATTAACATCTGAATAAGGAAAATAAGTCATTTTTAAATTTAATAGACTTTGTGATATTTGTTACTTTTGCTTTTATGGTTTATTCTAGATAGATTTTTGTTTGGGGTAACTACCTTAAATTCTTTTTTAGGTATATATATATATATATATATATATATATATATATATATATATATATATATATATATATATATATATATATATATATATATATATATATTATTATTATTATTATACAAACACTTATTCCCGCTTAAGCGGGGTAGTGGTACGTGCAGCTTCCCTAATTCATATTTTCCTTCATCTCGCCCCCACCCACCTCCTCCATTCCTTTCTATCTCTCGCCAACGCCCTACCTTCCTCCACCCTCATCCCTCTCTCTTCCAGCATTTCCTTTATTCCATCCATCCATCTTCTTCTTGGTCTCCCCCTTCCTCTCTTTCCTATCCCCTCCGCCTCCCAAACTCTCCTAACCACCCTCTGTTCCTCCATTCTCTCCAGGTGTCCAAACCATCTTAACATTCCCTTCTCCGCTCTTCTCACCAAACCATTCCTCCAATCACATCTCTCTCTTATCACCCTATTCCTAATCCTCTCTCTTTTACTAACCCCACACACCGCTCTCAACCCTTTCATCTCAAACACTTCCAACTTCTTCTTGGACCTAGCATTTAACCCCCATGTTTCACACCCATATAGTACCGTTGAAGACAAATTTTTTCAAACATATCGATCTTAAGATTACATAAATCCCCTCTTTCCATAATTCCCTCAGACCACTCAATGCTCTCGTTCCCTCTCCTACTCTGTGATCTATCTCTTCCTTCATCCCTCCTTCCTTACCCAAATCCATCCCTAAATATCTAAAAACCTTTACTTCTTCTAAAACTACACCTCCTACTCTAATCCCTAACCCCATCCCCTCATCTGTTTCCTCCTCCTCAAACACTAACACTACTCTTACCTGGATTTATCTTAAGACCCTTTTGCCCACACACTCTCTCAAACTCCTTCACCAAATACTTCAGACCTTCTGAATTCTTCGCCACTAAGGCAGTATCATATATATATATATATATATATATATATATATTTATATATATATTATTATATATATATATATATTATTAGTTTTATATTATTATTATATATATATATAGGTATATATATTATATATTATATATTATTACACATTATTATTATTATATATATATATATATATATACATATATATATATTATTATATATTATTATTATTATTATTATATATATATATTATATATATATATATATATATTACATTATATATTATTATATTATACATATATATATTATTATTATTATTATTACATTTAACATATATATAAATTTCTACTTATAAATACATCAAAGATTATATATATACAAACATATATATATATATATATATATATATATATATATATATATATATATATATATATATATATAGTACCTGCATTTAATTATAAAGAAGATAAATTTTTCTTTCTTTTTTGGGATTTTTTTTTTAAATGACTTGATTTGTTTGGTCGGCAAAAAACAGAGGTTGCCTAGAGCTAAAGAAAACGGAATTATTTTTTTGACTCAGAGAAGTAACAGTTGCCACTGATCGCTATATTAAAAAAGGGAATCGAGTTGAAATTTACGTCGGCAGCTTAACGGAGAGCCTCGAATGATATATATATATATATTATTGTTATATTATTATTATATATATATATATACATATATATATATATTATACATATTATTATTTATTATTATTATTATATATATAGTATATATATATATATATACGTATATATATATATATATATATTATATGAAGTATATATTATATTATTATTATATATATATATATATATATATATATATATATATATATATATATATATATATATATATATTTATATTTATATATATATAAATATATATATATATATATATATATATATATATATATATATATATATATATATATATATATATATATATATATATATATATATATATACATATATATATATATATATTTATATATATATATATATATATATATATATATATATATATATATATATATATATATATATATATATATATATATAGTTAGTAGTATATTATTATATATATATATATATATATATATATATAAATATATATATATATATATATATATATATATATATATATATATGTATGTATACATTGTTATATACATAGTACATAT
>JABUQX010042830.1:0-24619 GCA_015478945.1 Trachelipus rathkii
GTGAAAAAGAGAGATGGTGTTGGGATGACTAAACGATTGTTTGGTAGTTTAATAGGAATGATAAAGTTGCTTGCTAGGTGATTAAAGCAAGGGGGGTATGTAATAGTGCAAGGTTTAGGCCTTTTGGTGAGGAAAAACAAAATGGGAAAAATGTAGAATAATGTTTAGATGGACGACCCTTTCAATGTATTAATATTTAACTTCATTTTGAAAACAATAACTCACATATGGCCAACCTTTTATTTCCTTCATCATAATATAGTAAGGACTTTACTTTTTGCATTAAAATAGTCGTACCCAGCAGCGGATAGTACCACTAAATTAGTAGAAGCAGATAATAGGTAATGGGGGTGGAAGAAGATTTTCGAATTTAATCATAGTGTAGAGAGTTACCAAGAGTTGAGAATTTAGAAAATGAAGAATATTCACAGAATAGAGATTTTAGCAGAAAATGGAATAGTGAAGAAAGAGAGAAAGAAGGAGTTCAAGAGGAATGGAATGCCTTTAAGGAAACAATACTGATGACTACAAGGGAAGTTTGTGGTGTGAAAAAGTGGCCGAAGGAGTAAAAGAAAAGGTAGCGAATGGTGGAGTGAAGAATTAGATGTTATTATTAAACGGAAAAAAGAAGTTTTTGCTAAACATTTAGCTATTAATAGTCAAGCTACATGGGAGGAATACAAAGGTGGCGAAATGAGTTAAAGTGAATAGTGAAAGCGCAAAGAGAATGGGCAGACGAACAGTGAGTGAAAGTTGTTGCTAACTATTCAGGAGAAAGTAATATTTTGAAACAAGTATTCGGAATACGAGAGAAGACGTATAACTGAGTAAGGCATTGGATGGGAATGTAGTTCAGGATGATAGAGATGGAGAGAGATGGGAACATTTTAAGGGACTACTAAATGCTGGAAGAGTAGATGAAGGAGGAAGATATGAGAAACATTTTACGCATGGAGAGAGTTTAGAGGAAGTAAATGTAGGGCATCATTTACAAAGGATGAAATACGTGAATGCTTTCGAAGAGTCAAAGGAGGAATCTTCTGGTTGGTGATGTCGAGTGAAATGTGAAAAGGGAGGTGACATTGGTTGGGTGGCTGATTGAGATTATTCTTTTGCCTGGGATCAGTGCGGGTACAAGATTGGCAATCCGGTTTGTACCAATTTATAAGGGTAGGGGAAAAGAGTGTTCTATATTAGAGGATAATCATTTTATTAAGTGTCGTAGGTGAGATATATGGACGAGTTATAAAGGAAAAGTTAAAAGTATTACAGTATACAGATTGGAAGGAACTGTGGTTTAGGGATGGTGAGGATGTTGGATCAGGTATTTACCTTGAGATTGCTGACAGAGAAAATCTTAGAAAAGAAGAAAGACGTTTTAGGAATGCTTTCTTGATTTGGAAAAGGCATATGAAAGAGTGCAAAGTGGGAAGTTGTGGAGAGCATTAGAAAGTTACTGTGATAATGGTGATTAAAGCGATAAAGCATTTTAACAAGAACGTAGAAAGATTACGGAAAGGAGAGGGGAGTGGTTAAATAGGAGTGGGTCTGAGACAGGGTTGTTGTGTTTTGTCTCCATGGTTGTTTAATATCTTTATAGATGGTGTAGTTTAAGGATATTGGATAGATTTGGAAAGGAGCTCGAGTGATGACTCTGATGAAGTAGTAGGGAGATGGCGTCTTACTTTTGTTGCCTGACGATTCTGTGTTGATGCGTACAAAGGAAAAACTGCGTATTTGTGCTTAGAGTTGAAGCGAGTGTGCCAAGGAAAAGGATTAAAATTAATTCAGCTAAAAGTAAAGTAATGAAAATTAGTGTCAAACCCAAAGGAGACGATTCTCATCTGGGTATGATATCATAAAATGTGAAGGAAAGCCTACAAGAACAACAGTTATTTAGATACTTAGGAAGGATATTGTGGGCTTCGGAGGCATGAAAGAGAATTGCACCATAGGGGTTGCTGAGTGGTTGACAAGAGTATTAGCAGCCCTTAGAGAATTAATGAGAAAAGTGGAAATTTATCTAAGGAAGGTAAATGAAATTGTTCGGTTGTAATTTTGTTCAAGCTTGTTCTGTATAGATGTGAGACGTGGGCATTAAACTAAAATGAAGAAAAGAGTTGAGGTTGTCTTAGAAATGAAAGGTGTTTCGGAGATATTTGGTGGAATAAGAGAGTAAGATAGACATTAAGAAATGTAAGGTTAAGGGATGATGTGCCATTAGGAGAAAAATGTCTGAGGATAAGAGCAAATTAAGGAGTAACTAAGATGGTATGGCCGATGCTTAGAATGAATGATAATAGAATTGACTAAGAAGGTTTTTAGGTCCGAAGTGGTAGGCAATAGGGAGAAGGGGCAAACCCAAATGGAGGGGGGTTGATGGAGTAAAGGAGCTATAATAAGCTAAGGGATTAGTTAGATGGAGAAGGGAAATAGATTAAAGCGAGGACAGGAATCAATGGAGAAGATAGTTAATGGAAAGTTGTCAGGGTTGCAATTAATAATGAACAACCTGGAACATAGCAAGTAAGCCAACAATGAGCTTTCCGGATCTGCAACTGACACCACTCTGCAGTTATGTGGGAGACGGTGATGAGAATAATATATAGTATATAATACGTAAGTAGATATATTATTATATAATTATATATATAATAGTATATATATATATATATTAATATATATTTAATATATTATTATAATATAATATTATATATAAGTAGTGGGGTATAAATCAAAATCGAGGCTGGAATATGGAAGAATTCAGGAACTGGAAACTGGAAGTACTAATTGAAGATTTGGAAATTCCAGGATATGGAAAACGTGGATGTTGTTCAGCATGCCTGAGAATTGGATCTAGAACTGGAATAATATATTATTTATTATATATATATATATATATTATAGTAATTATATATATAATTATATATATATAATTATACTAATTATTTTACATATATTTATATATAATATATATATATAATATATTATATATATATAATATATATATAATTATATATAAGTAGATAGATATATTATATATTAATATAATATTATATTATATATGTACATGCTTAGAGAATCCGTTCTCAAGAGAGAATAACACGACCAGCACACACAACCCACACAACACACACAAAACAAGGCACACGCTGCCGACCGCCGCGCAGCGCCGCACCACGACACGCCCGCACCCGCCCCCCTCGACACCGCGTATATATAGATAATATAATATATATATAGTGATATATATAACTATTATTATATATATATAAGTATATATACTCATATATGTATATATATATACTAGTATAATTATAATATATATATTATAATTAGTAGTTATTATCTTAACTATATATATATATACTATTATATACTATATAGTATATGATATATATATACTGACTGCGTATACGTACGTACGAAGCATATCACTGAGCGAGCGGCGCTACATGCGTATGGTAATTTTATTATTGGCTTTTCGCGCCGGGCTCCGCCTAGAAAAGCAGCAGCACGTTTCTACGTTTTAAGGTTGCAAGGCATCCGACTGGCGCTTAAAGTAAAATGAGAGTGAGGGAACATGAGGGGATAGAAGGGGTAGAATGGTGGGGTATAAGAAGGGGTTGAAACAGAGAAAGAAATGACAGGTTAAAGATTTGCATGACTTTATTTTAAGAAAAGGATACTTGAAAAGAAACGAATAATTTGTTTTTCAACCATCTAATTACTTTTTAAGATGACAGGTACAATTAGTTAAAGATAACGATAATGGGTGGAGAATTACGCATGAGGGAGAGAAAGGATTTTAATTTTACCTTTTAACTACCTTCCTTAATTCTTAATTAGTTTGGGAGAGAAGACAAAAAGGATTCTGTCTCAGCTTTTTTTTTCAAATAATTGCTTTTTAAATGACAGGTTTAAAAATTTTGAACTTAAAATACAGATGTTTGTGGTTTGCACCTGCGAATCCTATACAGACGAAAGCTTTGGAAGAAGTTTGATAAATTATGCAAAGAACAAAAGTTTTATTTCAACTCCTTTGTTTGAAAAAACTAATTACTTTTTGATTGTCTAATGGAATTTATGACTAAAATAACAAAGCTTTTTGCTATACTGCAAACCAAGACACACAAAGACATGCAAAGAAGACAATTGCTATGCTAAGTTCTAATTGTTCGTCTTTTCTTTTCAGAAATATTGTTATTATTATTATTATTATTATTATTATTATTATTATTATGATTATTATTATTATTATTATTATTATTATTATTGAGTTATTGATATGTATTATTATTATTATTAATTATATCATTATTATTATTATTATGTATTATATTATTATTAGTTATTGATATTATTATTAATTATTATTATTGATAATTTATTTCTTTCTATATAAATATTACTATACTACGGAACATTATTTGCTTTGGATGTTTTGTGGAAATTTAGAATGTGAATGCCTCCAGATTTTTTTTTAAAAATTAGTTGTTCTTTAGAGTAAGCTAAATATAGTATATATATGTTACTATATATATTATATATATAATATATATATTAATTAGTTATACTTATTATATATATTATATATATTATATAGTAATATATATATATATATAGTATAGTCGAGTGGCGTAGTCCTTACCTGTCCGAATGGCCACCACAGGAAGGAACGGGTGAGGCCTCGTTTCTTCTTGTAACGTCCTCATTGATTGGCCAGCTAGTATAAATATTTATATCATATATATATAATATAGTATAGAAAAATTACAATAGTTATATCATTCGATATTTCATTTTTTAATATCCACCAAAAATGTTATTTGTGTCATAATATTAGTAGGCCACGAACTGGAAATCTAATGGCATGCCGCAGGTTAAATAGAGTGCGCAAGCATACATACATTACATACATTATTTATACATTATTTATACATCACTTATACCTTATTTATACATTATTCACAGTACAATCATACATATCAGTACAAAAAAAATAACTTTTAGAATCTTGAATACGTAGGTAAATAGAATACATACAAATACATACATACATACATAAGTACATTCATACATACATACTACATAGCTTATAATACTACATACTATATTATATTATTACATATAATATATATAATATATAATATATATACCATATATAATAATAATACTTAATACTATATATATATTATATATATAGTATATATATATATATAGTATAAGTATATAAATTATATATAATGTATATATATGTCGTAGAAATCGAATATGAGGTTTGTAAGTTTGTAAATGGTGTCAGGAACCCCCCTTTGAGGGATGCACGAGAATGAGCAAACAGAAGAAGCAAGGGAGGGAAGGAAGAAGGATGAAGGAGGAAGGGACTGATGAAAGAGACATAGTTGGTCGACAACGGTGCAGGGAGCCGGTGCAGGTGCAGAGTATAGTATAGCATTCGTCAGTCTCAGACTGGCATTCTAATTTCAAATTCGTTTTCTTTTTTTAAACGCAAACTAAAATATATAATTTGTCTTAATTTATTTTATAAGTTTCATGAGAAAAATTTAACTGACTTTGTGTATTCTTTTTTTAATTTTTTTTATTTTTATTTTTTTTAATATTTTATTTTTTTTTTTTTTTTTTTTTTTTTTTTAATTTTTTTTTTTTAATTTTAATTTTTTAAATTTTTTTTTTTTTTTTTTTTTTTTTTTTTTTTTATCTTATAAATTCCAATTCACATTTGTTAATTTAAGTATTTTTTTATTTCTAATACAGATGGAAAATTTATTAATTAATTTTTAATTTATTATTTCTTTTTTTTTTTTTTAATTTTATGTTTTCATGTTTATAACGTAAAAAAATTTGCATTTTTTCATACCTAATGCCTGTATAATTCAAGTTAAGTCAAATGACCTTACCACACTGCCCACATCATCCATGATTATTTGATCTATTGATCTATTTGATCTATCTGAGTCTATTGATTCAATCAAGTGATATAAATAAATCAACGAATTTTTTATATTATTTTGATTTGTTTTTCTAAACAGTTTTTAAATTCTCTCTTTATTCTTTTCATTTTTAAACTTAAAAAAATTTGCAATTTTTAATACCCTATAGCAGTAAATCAAGTAAATCAGTAAATTCAGAAATCAGTAAGAAGCAGATAAATCATGTAACTCAGTAAAACAGTAATCATAAGTATAACTGATCCCTCCAGTCCCCTCGCTATCATATCGTGATTCATTATTAATAATATTGATCTATTGATTCAAAAAATCTTTTTGCATAATTAAATTGTTATGATTTTTAAAATTACTAAGAGGTAATCAATTAGAGTTAGTTATAACAATTCAACGAACCCTCCTACCGCAATCCTAATCTATTGATCTATTGATCTATGTATCTATTGATTCTAAGTATATTTGTGTATTAAAATTGTTATGTTTTCATACCTAAAGCAGTAAATAGTAAATCAGTTAATTCAAATGCCTCCAGTCATCCTAGCTGCCCATTCGTGATCTAGTGCTCTATTGATTCTATTGACTTTAACTATTGATTCAGTATATTTTGATATAACATAAGAAAAAACTTTTATTTATTTTTGTTTTGTTTTCTTTAAACATTTGTTTTTATAAAAAATTTATTTTTTTTATGTTTTACTTAAAAAAATTTGCATTTTTCCATACCCAGAGACAGAAAATCAGTAGAGGTCATGACTGCCTCCAGTAACGCATTCCTACCATGCCATGTTATTTGATCTATTGGATCTATTGATACTATTGATCTATTGATCTAATGATTCAGTCATATTATAAGTATCTTTTTATTGTATATAACAAACTAAAATAATTGCTTTGCTGTAATGCTGTTATTGTCTGAGAATGTTGCGTATTTATGTTATGTTGGCATTTGTTTGCAGTTGGTTGAATGTTGTTGGCTGTTGAATGTTGCGTTTGCTGTTTGTATTTTTTTGTTGTTGTTGATGTTTTTGTATTATTGCGTTGTTGTTGTTGTTGTTTGTTGTTGTTGTTTGTATTGTTGTTGTTGTTTGTTGTTGTTGTTGTGTTGTGTTTGTTGTTGTTGTTGTTGTTGTGTTGTTTTGTTGATGTTGTTGTTGTTGTTGTTGTTTGTTGTTGTTGTTATTGTTGTTGGTTGTTAAATGTTTATATTCCAACGTTTAAGTTAAATAAAATAGTACAACGCTTTTTTCAAACGATATATCATAAATATAATTGATTTAAATTTTTTACATTAATCATGGAATAATTGAAAACTAAAGCAAAGATAGTATTCATGCCTAGCCTAACTGACCTACAGCATTCATTAACAAGGTACCTAAAATTAGAAGTTTCAACATACCAAGTAGTCATCATAGCAATCTCAATCTTTACTATAAACAACCGCACAAATTAGTTATTCTTATTATTATTATTATTATATATGTATTATTATTATTATTATTATTATTATTATTATTATTATTATATATTTTTTATTGATTAATTCCCTACGATGATGACGTTTCATTTCCCATTCCGCCCGCGTTTCATTTGCCGTGCAGGTCCACAAACTAAAACATTGGTAGGATAATTGCTCTCTATCCGACACCTAAAGCTTAGCTAATTATAGTACGATGCTAAGGGTAACCACTCTACGAGAAACTGTATTTGTTATGCATTCAAGGACAGCCAATGAAATTCGAGGAATGATTCATTAATCTTAATTCTTTTGACACATTAGAAGGGTAACGAGATTTATTATTTTTGTCCTTACTTTGACACATGAGAAGGGTATCGAGATTTATTACTTTTGTCCTTACTTACCATATGTTTCGTTAAAAGTTAGTTTTATTATTTATTATTAATTAATTATTTATTTTATTATTACTTATTATTATTATTATTATTATTATTATTACTTATTTTATTATATTATTATTATTACAGCTATATATTGTATATGAACATATCATAAATATCACAACACACACACACACACAAACAAAACCACACACACAACAACACCGACACACAAACAATAATTAATAAGAACTTTATCTTTAATACATAGACTGGCAATCATCGGACTAATTTAACTAGATCACATGAACTGCTATTTCTAGTGATGCTCAAGCAGATGTGTTACCTCATTTTCTAAAACGTCGCTGGAAGAACATTTAGCATTTTTCACATGTTTAATATAAAAATTTCGTTTTGTTTTGGTATTTTCTTTTATCGTTTCTTTTATTCTTTATTATTTATATTTTGGTCAAACTTAATGATATTTATTTATTTATTTTTACGTTTACCGATTTTTTTTTATTTTTATTTAAAATTATTTACATATTTTTTTTAAAACTTTTATTTATTTTTGCTTATCTGTTTAAAATCATATTTTAACTAAAATTTATTTCATTTTAATGTTTTATGAACTGTAAAGATTGCGTTTTTTTAACATACCTAAAGACAGTAAATCAGTTAAATCAACCACAATCCACCCCACACTCCTACCCTTCCATGATCTATTGATCTATTGATTAAAGTCATTTCGAGTATCATTTTTGAGGGAAATAACATAAATAAAGTTTCGTTTATACACTGGATACACGTATGTACGCTAAAGTGGCTAAAGTTTTCCCATTAGATCCAAAGCTAACATAACATCACCTGACAGATGGAGACTTAATCTGACAAATCATAACCTATTTGCATTACCTTGCAAAACTTAACGCTTACATACCCAAGTCACATTAACAACGTAAAGGTACTAACAGTAGCATACAACGTAATGCTATTCACACTTTGCAAGCATATCCTCTCTTCTCTCTCTCTATATATATATATACTATAATATATATATATATTTATATTATATATATATTATATATATATATATATATATATATATATATATATATATATATATACTATATAGTTGAGTATATATATATATAATATATATAGGCTGGGCAAATAGGGACGGTTTAGCAGGAGACTGGGGCCTCTAACCCGTTCCCTCTGTCCTGGTGGTGCCATCGGACGGTAAGGTACGCGCACTGATATATGAATATATATATATATTTATTATATAATAATATAATATAATTATATATATATATAATATATATTATAATTATATATATATATATATATGTATAATATATATAGGCTTATGTAAAGAACAAATTAATTTAAAAAAAAAATCTGGCAGGCATACATTTCCTTAATTTCCAAATACAGTCCAAGAGGCAATATATGTCTGTAAATATAAATATATATATATATATATATAATATACTATATTATATATAATATTATATATATCAATATATAATATATAAATAAAAAGAATTATATTATATATATATATATATATTTAGGATATATTATATTATATAATATATATATATATATTATAATTATACTTATTATATTATATTAATTATATATATATATTCTATATATTATTTATAATATATTATATATTACTATATTATATAAAGAAGAGCATCTATTATTAAGTATATATATCTAATATATATATATATGATATATATATTATATATTATACTATATAATATATATTATAATATATAAGTATATATGATATGACGATATATTCGATATTTGTTCTTTTTTAGAAAAATTTTAGAATCTACTTGGTCTTCAGATTCATATGAATGAATATAAATTCCTTGAAATACTTCTTAGAATTTTGATTTCGACGCTTCTTGATCGTTTGTCAAAGAAGAAAACCACACAACTGATCAACCTTGTATTCCACGTGAATGGTGGCAAGCAAAAATATAATTGTATTGCTAATCATTTGTGATCCTGACTGAAAATATACTTAGTGATAAAATGCTGCTCGTGGTGGTGATGCCCATGGTGATAGTGACATGTGTTTACGTCGTGTGCTAATGATGAAAAAGTATTAGTGAATGGTGGACTAATATAGTGAATTATAAGTGATTTTTTTTGTGTGTTGAAATATAATAATAATAACTAAATAATATATAATAATAATATATAATATAATAATAATAAAATAATAATAATAATATAATAATATATAATAGTAAATGAAATAATAAGGTGATAATGATGTTAGTAATGATAGTAATAATAAATAGATGCTAATAATATAGAGATTAAATATAGTAATTACTGGTGATTGATAGTGAAATATAGTGAATTTTGTGCTTGAAATATAGTGTTTAGCTTTTTAATAATATTTAATAATGATCTATATTACTATGTCTATGCTTGTGTATTTGATTTATGTATTTGTACTGTGTGTATGTATTATGTGTATAAGTATGTATTTCGTATATTATTACTTATATATATATTCTATATATATATATATATATATATATATATAATATATTTTACTATGATATATATTACATATATATATATGTATTTTTAATTAATTTATTTATAAAAAGCCCCCCGGTAGCTCAGTGGAGCACTTGCCAAACTAAGCGAGGGTCCCAGGTTCGCAACTGGTCGGTCGTGTAAGTGTGAGCTATTCTCTTCTTGGGCTTGGCTCTGTCCTGTCGGACGTTATGGTACACCCTCTAGATTAGGGCTCTGACCCGATGAGTGGTGGTGTTATCTGTCTGTAAAACAATAACAAAATTAATATATATAATATATATATATATATATATATATATATATATATATATATAATAGATACAATATAGAGAATTTATATGTTTATAATAGAAGAAAATAAATTAGTAATATAAGAATAATCAATATAATATATAATAATAATGATTAATAATATAACAATAATAATAAATATAATAATAATAATAAATAATAATAATATAATAATAATAATAATAACTAATAATAATAACTAATAATCAATATATAATATAATATAAATAATCATAAAATAATAATGTAATATAATTAACAATGCAACTATCCTTAGATAATAATTATAAAATAGAAAAGAAATGTATTTAAGAAGCAACTAGGTTTGCAGGTGCAGTATAGCAAAAAGCTTTGTGGGTATAGGCTCATAGACATTTCACTTGAGGTTTAAAGAATAATTAGTTTTCAACTAAGAGTTTCATAAATGGTACTCCTTTGTACTTTGGCAATAACTTATCAAAATCTTCCCAGGGCTTTGTCTGTAAGTAGGGTCGCAGGTGCCGTTACTACAACATCTGTTATTTTAAGTCATCAAATTTGACAAACCTGTCATTTAAAAAGTAATTAGTTTTTGAAAAGAAAGCTGAGATCAAATCGTTGTCTCTCTCCCTCCTGTATAATAGATAAATTATTCTTTTAGACATAAAAGGTATTTAAAGATCTTTCTCGTCCTCATGGATTACCACGCCATTGTTCTTTAACGTCATAATTTTTATCACGTTTTCTTTTAAAAAGTAATTAGTTTTGAAAACAATAAGGTATTCGTTGTTCTTTGTCATAGCTTAGTCTTTCTTAAAAGCCAGACAGTAAATTACACTGTCCATTTTCTTTCTCTGTCTTCAACCCTTCTGCTTATCCCACATTCTACCCCCTTCTTATCAGTCTATTGTTCAAGTCACTCTGCATTTTAACTTTTAAGAAAGTCGGATGCCTGCAAATTTAAACGGAGTGAAACGATGCTGTGGCTGCTGTTCTAAGCGGAGCGCGCTAAAAGCCGATATATTTACAGTACGGATTATGTCACGCCGCGAGTGTATGCTTGTACGTACGTATACATATATATATATAATATATTAATTATATATAATATATTATATTATAAATATATTATATATATATTAATATATACTATAATAGCGCGGGGTGAGTGTGTGTGTGTGTTTGCGTGTGTGCGTGTGTGCATGCGCGGCGTGTGTATGTGTGTGTGTGTGTGTGTGTGGATGTGTTTGATTCTCTCTTGCATGAACGGATTCTCTAAGCATATATATTATGTATATATATATATATATATATTATAATATTATATATATTATATTATATTATATGATTTTTATATATATATATATTATAGTATATATATATTATTATATACTATATAGTATATATTCCAGTTCTAGGGCAGAGCCCTATTCAGGGGGGGGGGGGGGGGGGGGGGGGGGGGGTGTGGAACACATTCCAGGTTTCATATTCTGGAATCCAAAATTCTCAATTAGTATTCAGTTTCCAGGTTCCTGGAATCCTTCCAGGATTCCAGGAATATTCAGGATTCCAGACACTCGATTTGTAATAGCCCGACTACTTATATTATATATGTTATATATATATAGTAATATAATATATATATATATATATGTATATATATATATATATATATATATATATATATAATATATATATATATAATATATATTATATATTATATATAAATATATATATATAATATATATATAATATATACATATATAGTAAGTATATATATATATATATTATTATATATATATATTATATATATATATAGAAGGAGAGAGAGAGAGAGAGAGAGCGAGATGGTGATTGATTGGTATTTGAAAATTGTGTCACAAAGCGGTTTATGGGGTATAGGTTCGAGGATTGGAGAGAGCATTAATAGTACCCTACATAAGGGTAAGGGAGATGGTAACTGTAGTAATTACATGGGAAATTATTTCTGTAGTGTTGTTGGAAAGATATATGCTGGTATCTTGGTCAAAAGAGTCGAGTGACTGAAGGATGATTGGTGAAGAACAAGGTGTGCGTTTAGAAGTGTAAAGGATGTGTGGGATGAAGTTTTTACATTGAAGCAATGTCAATCAACATAAAATCGCAAAGAATGAAATTGTTATTTTATGTTTTATGGATTTGCAAAGATATATGGTAAAGTATTTAAGAAGCTTTATGGCAATTGTTAGTGATATGTATGGTGTTGGTGTAAGCTTTTGAATGGGAATCAAAGTTTTTATGACGATAGTGAAGCGTTGTGAGAGAATAAATAGTGTCGAAAGTGATTAGTTTAATATTAATATGGAGTGAGGCAGGAGTGTTATTCTTTTGGCTTATTTCAATTTACTATATGGAATGATGTTATGAAAAAATAGAGGTGGGGGCAGGGAGAATTGTTAAATGAATAAGGGGTGGAGGACTTCCTATCTATAATAAGACTGATTTGGGTATTGTGTGGCATCTAAAAAGAGAGTTTGAGCAGGATTAGTAGAAGAATATTTGTTTTGTGTGGTAAAAGGTGGGGTTTGAAGTAACGGTAGATAAGAGTGAGGACTGTCTCGTTGTAAGTTATGTTAGATGGTGAGCAGAGCAGGATAAGTAAAGGTGTCTGAGTTTAAAATATTTGGATATATGTTGAATGAAAAGGGATACGGATGATGCAGAGTGTAGTAGGAAAGTTGGTTTAATAGCAGGAAGGTGGTGTGCAATTTAAATCATTGGTGGTATGTAAGGTACTAGAGTATTGATGAGCTAGGTCCTTGCATGAGGGCATGTTGTTATTTGTGTTCATGAATAGTCAGTGAGTCTATGGTGGATAACAGGTATAGATTAAAGTTCAATATGTTGCACATGGACATGGACAATCTTAGGGAGTGCATGGTGTGAAAAGAATTGATAAAAATGGAGGAATGGAAGTAATCAGAGCGTTGTTGTGGTATGAAGAGAACGGGTAATGAGAGAATAAGATGAAGTACGTCTGAGATGGTTTTGGTCATGTGTAAGGATGGAGATAGATGCGGATGGAAGAAAGTCGGATGTATAGTGGTGAGTGTGCTGGAATCGACCGGGTGGAGAAAAAGTGGATTTAGTGCTTAAAGGGAATGCCTAGAGGAGAAGAAATGTGAGACTTGGCAGAGACGAAGAAGAAAATGCATAATAGAAGTGATGGGGATTTTGGGTGATTTTGGGCTATGGTGTAAGCCACCTGGGCAAGGGATGAGCCCAGGGATGAACGAGATGCCATAGTGAGGCCCCGTCGCGGTCCGTGAAGCTCTAGAGTGGACTTTTCTGACTGCGACGAATGTCTCACTAAACGGTAGTATAAAGGGGGCGTCGTAAGTCTGGGCTTTCTTTTCGACTTGCTTCATATTCTTCTATCACTTTTCTCTTTCCGGTGCATGTTACGCACTTACCCCAGTCTTGGGGAGATAAAGGTGGTGGATGATATATATATATATCATATAATAATATTAATATATATATATATATATATATATAGATATATATATATATAGTATAATATATAATATATATATATATCATATTATATATATATATAAAAATATATATATATTATATATATATATATATATATATATATTACTATACTAATATATTAATATATTATATATATATATATATATATATATATAATATTATACGTTCATAAGTTTGTTTACTAGTATTGATACCATTACTTGTAACTTTAACTTGACAAATCTTAGAGTACTGTGTACTTGTATTGAACTATTCTAGAGTACATTGTATGTGTACTTGACAAAATGGTAATTGAACCCAAGCCGTATATATATATAATATACTTATATTATAATATTATATATATAATTATATATAATATATTATATATATATATATATGAATAGTATATAATATATTATTATATATTATATATATATATATTATATATATATATATAATATATTATATATATAAAATTTAATTTTTTTAAGAAACTATTAACATCCTGTGAAGAAAAAAAAGTGACTATATCGAAATATTCTTTTATTAGTATTATTAAATACTGACTCAATTTTGTTATTGAGAATTTCTTTTCTTTTATATATTATTAATTATTATTTATTATTATTATTATTATTATTATTTCATTATTATTATTATTATTATTATTAATTATTATTATTATATTATTGATTATAATTATTAATTAATTATATTTAGATAAAACATTGGTGCAGTATAATAATAAAAACAAAAAGTAGTAGTTTAGTTCGCGCATTTAGAAAGGTGTTCTGGGCACTCAATTAACCAATAAAATTTCACCTACAGATGCCAAATGACAATTTAGCTAATTGCTATGTTATTTGCGTAAAAAAGCAATTTAAATGAAAGTTTAACCAAGGGTAAATCGCAGCTGTGTGAGGTGCCGGGGTGTTATGTCATTAGTTAGTAATCCCGTGGCCGGGGGTGGCTATCTTGGCAAGTGGTCAAACATTTGCCCCCCCCCAACTCTTTCCGTCACGCTCTAACTCCTAGTTCCTGTTCTTCCTCCGCGTTTGAATTCTATAATATCCATAACGCCAGAAGCAAACCTGACCAAGATTTAAAGGAAGAAAAGATGCCTATATATATATAGATATATATAAATTATATATATATATATAATATATATATATATATATATAATAATAATATATATATATTATAATATATAATATACTATATATAATATATATTATATCAGTGCGTTTTCTCATGAACTGCAAAGCAACGTGCATGAATGCGTACCTATGATAAGTAAACAATAATTAGAGCATGTGATAAGCTTTGGTCTTGATGAAGATATTAATATTAAATTTTATATGATGACGATGCAGAGCACAGAAAAGAAAAATCCGCTGATAAAAGTAAAATAGCCCTCTATTCTATTAGTAAGTATGGTCGTATATGCAATGCAAAATTGACAAGGAGATCCTTGCGCATTCATATGAAGACAACAAATGTTACTCAAATAGGCCTTTACCGCGATCGACTAAATACGGGCTTAATTTACTTACTTTTTTTTTATTCAATTATGCTTTTTAAATCTTAAGAAAGAAATCCAGCGTAATTAGATATTAAACAAAAGTGATAATTTGTAAATTGTAGTTGTTTTTTTTCATCATAGGGCCTTTATGTTTTGTTTTAGCTTGAGTTGTTTTATTATTATTATTTTAGTTATTATTATTATTGATTATTATTCTTATTTATATTATTTTATTATATTATTATATTATTATTATTATATATGTACATATATATACTTTATATCTATATATTAATATATTTATATATATTATATATACTATATAATATATATATATATTATATATCTATATACATATATTATATATATATATTTATATATATAATATGGTGAAACTAAGAAGTACCCCGGATGATCTCTAAATATTAAGATAGGTCCAGAAGAAAACTACATAATTATTATGGCATCAGCATAAAGAAAATTTGTATGGTAACATGCATTTTTTTTTTAATATCTCAAAGACTAGATAGTACTAGAAAATATAATACTGATATGGATTACGCGTAGATGAAATTGTATAAAAAACGGATTTTTTTTAAACTAAAGAAATACTTGAGGGTCACGCAAAGATGGCCTCCTGGGGACGAAGCGAGGGGGATTCGTCCCCTGCCTGTCCACCGTCGTATTCGAGCCCCCTAAAAAAAAAAAACTCATACCTCATCCAGGGTTCCAGTTGATTTTAGATCTTTTTTTCCTACGAAAGTTTCGTATTCCGATCAATATATGTTATTAAATTCATGATCAATTAAGAATATTAAGAATATTAAGAATAAAAGAGGTAATAATTAAAAAAATTCATTTTCCATACAAGTTTAATACGCGGATTCGATATAATGTTATTAGATTTTGCCTTGTACTAATCTTAGTTTGTAGAGAGTATCATGCGGGTATTTCCTTAGTTTGGCATATTGATATATATATATTTAATA
Organism: Trachelipus rathkii; assembly: GCA_015478945.1. NCBI lineage: Eukaryota > Metazoa > Arthropoda > Malacostraca > Isopoda > Trachelipodidae > Trachelipus > Trachelipus rathkii. The sequence continues at coordinate 16,692 of JABUQX010042830.1, forward strand.
TATATATATTATATATATATAATATATATTATATTATATATATATATATATATGATATTATATATTATATATTATATATATATATACTATATATAATTTTAAGAGGATAGAGCTTTTCTAATGCTTTTAAGTTTCCAGGCATAGCCTGCGTCCAAACATGAGGCAAGGAATCGCCACTGATTATATATATATTTATAGTATAGTATAATATAATATATATATTATAATATATATTATTAAATTTATCTATATATATATCTAAGTCATAATCTCATATATATATCTATATATAGTAAATATATATATACTTTATATGAAAGAGAAAATAATTAACTAAAATGATTATTAAAGTAAATTGAAATTATAATTAAAATAAAAAGACATTACAAAGAAGTTAAACCACAATTTCCATTTTTATTATTTGGTAACTTTTGATAAATAATAAATACAAAAATGGGGGAAATTTCATACAAAAAAGTCGCCAATGTGCGGCGGGTCCTAACATGCTCGTACATGGTGGAGCCAGGGGCAATGTCGACCCACATTATCAACTTTCCTCGGGGACTAACCCAAATGGTGGAAAAGAAAATGGGTTGACAGAAAAAATGGTCGACATAACATCAAAAAAATTTAACTGTACAGCCCGCCGCAGGCATTATGATAGGTTAGGTTAGGTTAGGTTAGGTTAGGTTAGGTAGGTTAGTTTAGGTTAGTTGGTAGGTTAGGTTAGGTTTAGGTTTTTAAGGTAGGTTAAGTTAGGTTAGGTTAGGTTAGGTTAGGTTAGGTTAGGTTAGGTTAAGTTAGGTTAGGTTAAGTTAAGTTAGGTTAGGTTAGGTTAGGTTAGTTATGCTAAGTTAGGTTAGGTTAGGTTGTTATGTTTTGTTGGATTCGTTAGAGAAACTCTAAATAACCAGATTTTTTTTTTTTTTTTACAAATACAAATACAAATAACATCCACTTAACCTGTAGATCTCTTTCCGTGTCGACCATTTGGTACTAGCTTCAATTCTTCTTTAATATGCCATGCCACCAATCAAACCTCCCACCTCTCCCTTCCCCCCCAAAAATTCTTTTGTTACTTCCTAAATGTGTCTTAATAAAAAGAGAAATTTCAAAGTTTTTGTTTTTCATTAGTCTTTTTTCACTCTTGCATTGTAGATCACGTGATTTCCAATACACATTCATATTAGCATCTTCTCAATGTCTTTGTAGCAATAAAAAAAAAATTTTTATCGAACGTAAATTATATCAAATAACTATAAATTTTCCAATAAGAAACTAATTAATAGAAGTTTCACCATCAAACATTTCTAATTAAAACCTTAATTGTTTTCAAAGCAATATCATTCCTTTATGGAATACGTTCGATTTTCCGCCATCTTTAATTCCATCGGAACAAATTAATAGAATTAGGCTAATGCGAAACGCTTAGACTACCAAACGAGATGTATTCCTCCTTATTAATTGAGGCATTGATTTATCGTACATTCTTAGTGAAGTATCGATTAATCGTATTCTCTTATTGAAATGTCGATTTATAGTGTGTATATCTTATTGTAGTTTCGATTTTTCTCAATATCTTATCGAAGTATCGTTGATTACTAAACGAGAAGAGTTTTCTTATTAATTGAGGCATTGATTTATCGTACACTCCTATTGGAATACCGATTAATCCTATTCTCTTACTACTGAATGGATTAATTTTGTTCTCTTGGTAAGATATTGATTAAAGTTAAAGTCAAATATAAGCAATCATAAGAAAGACTAATTCTTAATTAATAGCTAATTTCGGATCATGTGGGTTTTCTGCCTTCATTTTCGTATACATATCGATTGCATGAATTCGAACAAAGTTCATAAAACTGATGTAAAAATGCGTAAAGTCAAATTGAAACTATTTAGTAAAGGCGGCGGCTCGACACATGCGGAGTTTGTCGAACCCTTTGCCAAACACCCAATGTGTGTATGGGTTATTTTGGCAAGCTTTGCTCATTTGCTTGGTTTGCAAATACACAAATCTTTTCACACAAGCGATGGAAAGATTTGTGTATTTGGCAACCAAGTAAATGAGCAAAGCTCTGCAAAAATGACCCATACACACAGGGGCTGGTTTGCAAAGGGTTCGACAAACTCCGCATGTGTGGACGCCGCCTTAATAAAGCACTTAACATTTAAAAATTTAAAGAAAAGTTTAGCTTGCTTTTGCAATAAGTAACTCAACAAACCTATACTGGTAACGTATATGTAATGTAATTTAATTTTTTATTTTTATAATTATTTCTTTTGCATTGTTAAAAAAAAACACATCTGTGCACTGAAAAAGCTCTTTGTAGAACTTGTATTCGAATTTCGTGGATAGATTTTAAAAAAAAAAATTGACTTGAGCTTAACTGGAGGCAGATAACCCACATGAGCCGAAAATAAAAATAATTTTAAAGTTCCGTTCATCTGGACTTCTCGCCTTTGCTCTTAAATATTGCTTATTTGAATACTATTCATTTGGTAAGATGGAATTTGGTACTTTTTCTTGATTTGTTAGATGGCCTTCCAGCCGGTGCTCCCTTTCTACAGATTTACAATAATATAGTTTTATATGAGCTGGTCCTTTTGTTCCGTTTTTTTTTACTTAGAAGTTTTTAAATTTTTCTTTTTTTCTTTGACTTGATAATGGACATAGTCCGAAAACGTTTATCATAATTATTTGATTTCCTACCGAGTTATTTTAATTTATTTTAGATCTGATATTGCAGTTTATATATCTTTATATATTATAAATATATCATAATATATAATATAATTTATAATTTATATATATATATAAATATATATATATATATATATATATATATATATTATATATATATTATACATATATATATGATAATATATATATATATATATATACTACTATTATATATATTATATACATATATATATATATATAGTTATATTATATATATATATATATAGTATATATATAATATATATATATATATATATATATATAATGATATAATATATATAACTATTATAGATATATAATTAGATATATATATATTATATATATATATATAATAATATACTATATGATAGATTGTACAGCGTATAGCTAGATTGCCGCTGAAATAAAAATTAATATCATCACTTTGTAATCTATGTTTCATATAAGTTCAAAACTCCATTATAAAGAATGAACGCAATCTTTGCTGATCAAATGTTTTTCTAAATAATATACATAAAAAAGCGCATAAATCGCTACTATAAACACTACAATAGCTATTTGTAAAAAATTAATGGCACTTAATGGCATTATAATTGCTTTTCGTCTATTAAATAATACTAATAATAATAATAAGAATATAATGAAATATCAATAATAAAATTAATAATAATAATAATTAATATAACTAATAATAATAATAATAATATATAATAATAAATAGTCAATAATAATAATAAATAATAAATATAATAAAATAATCATAATAATAAATAATAAATAGATAATAATAAATAATAATAATAATAATAATAATAATAATATAATAATAGAATGAGATAATACTAATTAATAATAATGAATAATATTATAGCCTACTAATAAATGTATAATTATAGATTATATTATTAGATTATAATTAATTATAATTTATAATTTAGATTATACATTATAATAATTATAATTATAATAATAATAATATATATAATAAAAATAATCAATAAAATAATAATAATAATAGATTAATAATATATAATAATAATAATAATAAAATACTAAATAATAATAATAATTAATAATTTAATACTAATAATAATAAAATAATACTTAATAATAATAAAATTAATAATAATAATAATAATAATAATAAATAATTAATGATATACATAATAATCAACATAATAGAAAGAGATAATACGTATAATAATAATAAATTATTATTATATCTGTAATTTTATTATTTATTATAATTATTATTACTTATCTATTATTACGATTATTATTTTCTATTATTAATTAATATTTATTATTATTATTATTATATTATTATATTGTCATTTTATTATAATTATTCATTAATTTCATTTAAATAATTATGATTATAATTATAAATTATAAATAATTAAAATAATCATTAACAATATATAATTATTAATGTATAATTATAATTAAAGTTAAATTATAAGTATAATTATTGATTATATTTATAATATACATAATATATGATAATAATAAGTAATAATGATTAAATAATCAATAATAATATAATAATAATAAAATAATGAAAAAATAATAATAAAATAATACGTCATAAAACTAACAAAAGAATAAAAAAATGCCATGATAATCAATCATAAAAATGAATAATAATAATAATACATGATCAGTAATTAATAATAATAATAAAATACTAATATATCATAATGAATATAATAATAATATATAATTACGTTTAAGTATATTTAAGAATTTATAACAGAATGCTAAAGGATAATAATAAATTAAAATAATAATAAAATATAATAATATAATCAATAATAATAAAAATAATAATATAGTAATAAAATAATAATAAAATAATAATAATAATAACAATAATATACATCAATAATAATAATAATATAATAATAATAAATAATAGAATAATAATAAGAGATAATAAATAAATGATAATATAATACATAATAATAATAATAATAATAATAATATGAATAATATAATAATAATAATAAATAATGAATAATAATAAAATAACTATTTTGCCAATATTATTTATATTATATTATTATTATTATTATTATTATTATATATATGTATATTATTTTATTATATTATTATACTAATAATAATTATTATTACTTATCGATTATTATTTATTATTATATTATAATATTATTATTATTATGTTTATTATATTATTATTATTATTATTTTATTCATTCATTATTATTAGTATTATTAGTTATTATTATATAAATAATAAAATTAGGTGGCAATGAACTTTAAAATCATAATTTCGAAAAGACTCCTGTTTTACCGGTTTTTGGCAACGAAATTGAAACAAAATTTAAACCTGTTTAAACATTCTCGTTGTATTTAAAATGCCAAAAATGCCCGAACAACGTTTTCCTTAATATTAAGACATTAACTAAAATTTTGAACTTTTCTTTGACGCGATTCCAACCTTTTTATTTAACAAATATGTAAAATACTCCACAAATACAATTACAGTAAAAGCATAAGATGTATGGCATAGTTATATTGAAATTTTAACATATTTCTTTACAAGTATATATATATTAAGTATATATAATATATATATAATATATATATTACTATATCTATATATACTATACGTATATATCTATATATATATATATATATATATATATAAATATAATATATTATATATATATAATATATAATATAATATAATAATATATATATATACTATAATATATAAAAACAATAATATATATATGATTGAGAAATTTACGATTTCCCATTCAAAACCAATGCCGTCTATTTACTTTTAAAATTGTATTTTGTGCCCACCGATAGAGGGCGAGAGATTTGAAATTTGTAACGTGTAATTAAGATCTTCAAGGCTGACACGAGAGGAGTCTCCACGATACATAGTGGCCGGAGGATGCCTCACCGCATCCCTCCAATAGATTTTACTTATGAAATCAATTATTATAATAACTAATTGTGAAAGCCTAGTGTAATATCAATTATTATCTAATTGCCCAAGAAACAAAACGATTTTATACAAATTCTGGCAGCATGCAAAACTAAAATGCTTAAGTGCCTAATCATTATCATTTAGCCGGCAGCTTTGCCGTGATATATTAAAATATGGGCCATTATTAATTGTGTTTATAAAATTTAAATACTGTGCCATTATTGCAATAATAAAATTGATTATCATCATCTGTCAATACCATTATTTCACTTGCATATTTAATAAAAGTTCAAAAGCAGAACAAAAACCTTTCAAATAAAGCCGCCTCATATTAATACTTATCTAATTTGGCCTGGTTGCAACTATATAACCAGTGCAGACAATTTGGAGACCCTATAGTGACATGAATACCTGCAACCTGCCATAAACATTGCATTGCAATCTGCAATAAAATATAGTACCTTCTGAACGGGCCTAAAAATTTTCTATTAAAAAACAGTGACAAAGAATAAACAGTGCTTATTAAAAATTTGAAAAAAGAAGTGAAATCATTGTGGTGAAAATTAATCTATAAAAGAAAATTCTCTGTGTGAAGATCAAAAAAAATTATATTTACAAAAATAATAATTGTGGAATTACAAAAGTCAAAATAAAAAAAAAGAAAAAGAAAAAAAAGAAGAAATTGAAACTGTGTAACGGTCAAATTTTCTGTGCTACCCAACATTTAACTCGAGAGAATTTAGCCTAAGCATTTTGAAAAAAAAAAAAAAAAAAAAAAAAAAAAAAAAAAAAACTCTCAAGACAAACGTTCCTTGTGCTTAGAAACAATTATGTCGGGAACCTCGAACCAGCTTAGGCCTCGCTTTAGAACAACACGAAAGGCCCCCATCTCAAGAAAAAAGAGGGATAAGAGGAATTCCCCCAAGTCACACAAGCTACCGCCCACCAACGCGGGGAAGCAGAGTCAAGCGCGGGAGAGGCAACAATCTCCGTTAAAACGGATTCAATTTCCACCATTCGATTCTTCAGATGTAGAATCTTGGTTAGCAGCGACTGAAATCATATTCAAATTATATAAAATTGAGAATGAAATAGACAAAGTGAAATTCCTTGCTCCAATTCTTCCAATCCGTATGCTACTTTTCATACAATGCCCTCTAAAACCTAACTCTTATGAAGTTCTGAGGAACACTATAAGGAAGGCTTATTTGCCAACAAGCCAGCAAACGTTTCGTGACGTCATCAAAGAAAACATGAAACAGAATGAATTACCAAGTGAATATATGGCGCGCCTACGGAAAATAATTGGAGAGAAAAGTACAAAAACTCTTCTTCCAAAATCATCTCGGCTTCATAAAAGAATACTTTATGACTGCCTTACCAAATACTGTGTATAATCATCAGTAATACACAATCGGCCGGATGTCGAGTTACATAGCCCTCAGAGACTAGCGAGTGACCTAGTTGTACAAGTTACAATCCAAGGAAAGCTAATAAACGCACAACAACTAAATAAAAATAAAAATTTGTAAAATAAGAAGAAAAATACGAACTTTTATATATTAATAATAAAAGTGAATAAAAATAATAATAAAATTTAAAAATAAAAAATAATAATAATAATAATATAATAAAAATAAAAATAATAATAATAATAATAATAATAATAATAATAATAAAAATGAATCATAATAATAATAATAATAATAATAATAATAATAATAATAATAAAATTATCAACAAAAAATTTTATTTTGTAATAAGCAGTGGTAGTAAAAATATTATACAATTAAATATGATAGAAATTTTATAAATGATGTTCTTCCATAAAAATATTTTAATAATAAAACGATATAACCAAGATGAATCAAAATGAAATTGAAAAAAATAAAATAAAAAAAAATAATGAATAAAAATAAATAAGAAAATTGAAAATGGTTTCACAATTTAATATTTTATTAGAGAATAATACTGCTGTAACACCAGGAATTAATTCTTGATAATTGCAGAAGGTTTTCTATATATTTCATGATAAATTAATTTGAGTATTAACATAATGCGTAAGAGTGAGCGAGAGGAATGCCTGGCTTCTTATCAGCCGAGGCTATCGCGTGTGCACTTTAATTTCGAGCCACAAGTATGGCTGCCGTCAAAGTCTAACCGACGCCTGCGGTGAATAAAGAAGGCCAAAACTTCCTTTCGCCCAACGTAGAATTTAATGGATTATGAATTATAGTTTCCAAA
>JABUQX010042831.1:5000-16641 GCA_015478945.1 Trachelipus rathkii
TGGAACTTGATCCCAACCTGGAGTAATTTGGATCACTTTTTATCTGGAACTTGATCCCAACCTGGAGTAATTTGGATCACTTTTATCTGGAACTTGATCCCAACCTGGAGTAATTTGGATCACTTTTATCTGGAACTTGATCCCAACGTGGAGTAATTTGGATCGCTTTTATCCGGAACCTGATCCCAACCTGGAGTGATTCGGATCGTATTGCCTAAAATATTGCTCCAGCCTGAACGAAGCTCGTAAACCTGGTTTTGTTTTCAGGGATATCCCAGCCTATGCGTAACTGGTAAACAGGTTTCTGGAATCTAAAGTTACCTTCAATGGATTGGGAGGGTACTTGAGTGTACTTCCCACCTTCACTGGATTGGGAGGGTACTTGAGTGTACTCCCCACCTTCACTGGATTGGGAGGGTACTTGAGTGTACTCCCCACCTTCACTGGATTGGGAGGTTGCTTGAGTGTGCTCCCCACCTTAACTGGATTGGTAGGGTACTTGAGTGTACTCCCCACCTTCACTGGATTGGAAGGGTACTTGAGTGTACTCCCCACTTTCACTGGATTGGGAGGGTACTTGAGTGTACTCCCCACCTTCACTGGATTGGGAGGGTTCTTGAGTGTACTCTCCACCTTCACGGGAACTAAGGGGAAGTTCATTTGTTGTTTATTTTCCTAAGACATTATAGTTCCCTTATACATTTAAACTGTAATAACAGAGTGACCCAGTTGTGAAGGTCTAGTGTAACCCGGTAATACTTTGAATTATTTTATATCCACAGTGTTATTTAGTATATGGATATTGAGTCCCGGTTATACTGTTCAGACAGTCTGCCCTGGTTATTTATTGACTTTATTGATGTGCGTGTGTATTACTATTGATTCTATTGACCTATTTACGTTACTGATATTTATAGAAATTATTATTCACTATTTGATCTATTTAACTTATTGACATTTTGGGGGTTTATGATTTATTATTTGATTTATTTGATTTATTAAAATTTTGGGGGGTTGCATTGGCTAGACAGATAGGATATTTGATTAGGTATAAATATTGACTATTACTATTGATATTTTTATGTACTGTAAATATACTGCTAAAGCGTGTTGTCTTATTTCTGGACCCTTGTTTGAGATTGGAGAACCATTTAGACTTCCCGCGTGTACGGTGGCTTAGACCGGTTTATTGTGTCCAGTAACATAATTTTTGGTGGCTCTTGTGTCGGGCCGGTCTTTAATTTTGTCACAGGTTAAGGCAGGGTGATTTGATACTTGAATTATTTTTTGATGAAAAAAATTTTTTTTGCCTTAAAGAATACTTGGGTGTAGGAAGACACTATTGTGTATACGTACACACACACACAAAATATGATAATTTTTTTTTGAGTTTATATGTATTTGGTGTATTTTTTGATAAGTTTTGCCAGGTTAAACAAGGAAGTAATCTGGTTATCCATGATGGGGACTGACGCAGAGATTAAGGATAACGGAGCTCGGGGAGGTTCCAAGGCTATGAAGTTTTTGGAGTAGTTTCAGAGTGCCTTGATAAAGGAACCAAAGGATTTAGACGTTGAGAATGTGACTTCAATAATGTGGAACTGCATACAGGTTTTGGAGATACCAAAAGGAGGAAACCCGGTGACAGAACTTGATAAAGGGAAGGATGATAAAGTAAATGTGGAGCAGTCAGTGAGGAAAAAGGACCCGGTTAAAATTAAACAAAAATTGCAATATGCATTACAGTATAGAGATGAGATTAATGACGAAAGGGATGATGGAAATTTTTGAAAGAAAGACTGAAGTGGATACCGAAAGGTGACGAACATAAGTAGAGGAAGAGGAAAAAGAAGGTGAAAATAGCGGTAAGGAAGAACCATGTGATGATAGCACGGTCAGAATGGAGTCGGAGGTTGAAAAGCGAAGTGAATAAAGAGTCAATTAGGTTAAAAAGGCTAGTTGCAACTAGAAAATCAGGAATGGAGTCCAGCTTGGCGGTAAACAGGGTGCTCATTATTTTGTTGGTGAACTGCTAGAAGTAATGCGGACTTACAGCAAGGCATATTAAGCGGTGAAAACGTTTGAAAATATTGGCGAGAAAAAGTTCAAACGTTTCGATGCTCCATCGAGGACTTCGAGCGTTTATGCGAAGGAGACAGTTGGGGCGTGCAAAACAGAAAATGGGTTGTAGAGTAAGGAACTTTTTGGCAGGAGGAGCATTGAAGAGTATTTCAGCATGTATAGGGCTAAGGTGAAATATGTCACTGTGGTCGCAAGGTTGAGAAATTGGTGCAAGGAGGGAAAAGATAGGGAGGTTATGGACCTCGATGAAGAATTTTGGAAAAAAGAGATGAAGAGGAAAGAGAAAATCGCTGAATATGCATTACGAATGCAGTCAACCTATGAGGCCGCAACAAACGAAGAACAAAGAGACAAGGAAACACTAAAAAAGAAATTTATAAGATTATTGCCCAAAAAAATAGCAAGACGATTTAAATTACGGATGGGAGGCGAAAAGGAAAATCTGAGGGTAAGATGGAAAGATATGGTGAACTTTGCTCGTAATGAGGATGAACTTGGTGAACACACAGAACCAGGGGCTGAAACAATTCCGATATGGGCAGCCATCCCTCAAGGAGAAGAAAGAAGGACGTATACAGACAGGGTGCAGTATGAACAACCGGCACAACAACGTAGTAGTGGACCAAGGGAGTATGATAAAAGGTCTGGTGGACCATATAGTGGATCAAGGTTAAGGTGCCATCATTGTGACAGGGTTGGGCACATGAAACGTGAATGCTGGCGGTTTAGTGGGTGGTGCTTGGTTTGTGGAAGTGGTGAACATAGGCTGATGGATTGACTAGCAAAGAGAGGAAAAGGATCCCAACATAGGAATGAAAACAAAGAACAGGGGCAAGAGATTCAAAGAGTGAATGAAAGGAAATGTTTCTTGTGTGACGAGATGGGGCACTGGCGTGATTCTTGTCCAATGAGGGAAGAAATAGAGGAGTTAAAAAAGAAAATGAAAACAACGAGTTCGGGAAACAAACTTGCTCCGCATCAAACCGGGAGTTCGGAGCCAGCCACAACAAGTATAGATCAACAGGATGCCCCGGTTATTCAGGACAGGTGGATGTTGAATCCGGCAGAGGAGTTTGTTACAGGTCAAGGTGGAAAGGTGATTGGGTCATTGCCCCAACGTACACAAAGGAGACATTATGTGCATAGATTTACCTCATTTACTTAATTACTCAAATCCATGTCTGTCCATTATCCGTATCACTATTGTCTAATAAAGCACTACGAGGAAAGAAATTCTCAATTAACCCCCTCTGATTGATGAGTGCAAGCTCATTAATCAATTTGGCTGGAGTGATTCCAGCGTAGACATCATTGGTGATCCCAGAGTGACCCGTGCAACATTGCAATTGCAAGACCCCTAAAACCCTTAATTTAAAATCAGAAAAAAAAAAGCCTAAAATAAAAAAAATTAAAATTAAAAAAAAAAAAAAAAAAAAAAAAAAAAAAAACGGTTACTTTCTCGGTATTTCAGTGCGAAAATAGTGATATGTGATAAAAGTAAATAAATTATTTGAGTCGAAATTAAAAATAACGTGAAGAACAAGTTTCTTATTGATCTCATTAAAATAAGGAAAGAAAGTCGTTATTACTTCGAAAGCGAAAATTCAAATTCAAGCTCTCGAAATTAGGCCTAAAATCAACGCCAAACAGTTGACTCAAAGCGACGCCAAAAGACAGTCAAGAACAACGGGCTATAGAAATGGTGTCAACAAAAAAGAAATTAAGGTTAGGCCTTAAGACTAAGGCAAAACCCACTTTTAAAAGAGGGAAAGAAAGATCTCCATTCCCCCAACGAATTCCCCCCTCGCAGAGGAGGCAGGCCCTTCTGTTTCGTCATCAGAGGCTAAGTTGAAAATCACGCCCCTTCTTCCCGCGAAACACTAAGCAAGTTTGCACACTCAATCCTACTTCCAAATTTTCTTGAAAATGATGTTCAAATTTGGATAAAAACGGTGTACGAAAATCTCCACAAACTTCAATAAAATAAATTAGTGGCCAAGGAAAAATTAAAAGATTAATTAGCACCAATTTGCCTTCCCAATTTCGATTTTTTAGCTCCAGTCAAAACGCCAATCATAAATAAACTATAAAGAATTTGGTGAAACAATCAGAAAACCTCTCCATAGCAGAAGATCAAAACATACGTGACGTCACACAAATAAAATGCGCGACAACGAGCTCCCAAGTCAATTCCTCTCTCGTCTAAGGAGCCATGGGGGAAGAACCGCACGAAATCTCATCAATAGAGAACCTGCTTTAGTGAAAGAATTTTTTCTAAAAAGACTACCCCCAACGGTGTACGAAAATCTCCACAAAATCTCATCATGTGTAAGTATACACACACTCGCCTATCTGGGCGACACTTTGTGCAGAAACACAAATTAGAAAATAAAAATAAAGAAAACGAAGAACAGCATATGGCAATACCACCTCCTCGCCACCATCCTGAAAAATTTAGGTCCCGCTGTAAAAAGAAAAACAAAGCGAGCTGCTCCCCCAAAGCATCTCCAAACCCCCTTTTTCCCTCCATCCAAGTAGTGGTAAATACTTTAAAAATTTCAACGTAGAACAACCTCGGTGAAAAATAAATATATCAACGAATAAAATTAAAAACACTTTAAATCAGAAATCAAAACTACTACTACTACTACTACTACTACTACTACTACTAATAATAATAATAATAATAATAATAATAATAATAATAATAATAATAATAATAATAATAATAATAATAATAAAAATAAAAATAAAAATAAAAATAATAAAAATGAACAATAGTGATAAATGTGAAGACATTGTAAATGAACAATAAAGTGGAAAAATTGTGATACGGTGAAACAGACAAACGTAAAATCTTTGTAAATGGCTTCTGCATGCGCCATCTTGGGTTAAAAATAACAACTAAAATTCAGATAAAAGTAATCGAGTTAAAAATGTTACAAATAATACAAATGTTATTTCAAAAAAAAAAAAAGAGTAAAGCCAAAAACGGCAAAATGTAAATTAAAGGTTTCCAAAAATTGGTAAGATACTTTATCGTATATATTATTCTCGTGTTGCATGAAAATTATACATTTATTTATATATAGATAATGAGTACTATAGGATATTCAAGAAAAGATTTTTTCAAATAGTCCCGCTTCTCAAACGGAAAATAATTCCGTCCTTTGAGTTGCCATCCAACGCTATATAAAATAAATATGCAAACTGCTCAAATTATTATTTAACAAAGATCAAAATAAATAAATAATAAATTTAAGATGAAAGTTACTTCATAGTTAGTAATAAATTCAATTAAAAATTCATCAAAAATTGTTACTAAAATAAAAATGATAAATATATCAAACAAAATTTTCTTTAAAAGATGACTCTGTACAATTCAAGCGAGATCGCGCGGCAAACTTTTGAATAGGCTGTTCCGTTATCCCAGCTGACGAGTGGGGAATGGCGGAACGAGTTTAGGAAAAGGTTAAACCGTCAATATCTACGCTGGGATGTATAGAGCAAATAAATAAATTTCAAAAAAAAAAAAAAAAAAAAAAAAAAAAAAAAAAAAGGGAGAGAAAGAAATTTATGGAGACAAAGGTATGAGGAAACTCTGATTCATGATAAGGAGTAGCCGACTTGCCACGTTTCCAAGAATTTCAAAATCTTTTTTTTTTATCCTACAACAACCTAGAAAAATTAAATATCATCTTCTCCACCCATAATTAATCATCCAAAAATAACTATTATCATATTGAATAATTACGATCTTATTAAAAATTAAAAAGTTTCTTCGATGAGCGGTATGTTAAATGAAAAATGTGTTCTATTTTATTGCCTTTTCAAAATTTAAAGTTCGGGAAAGAGACCATTATGGTACAACTCCACGAACGACTAGAAAACGGAATTGAAATGGGTCACTAATGTATCTGAAAATATATTGCTTTTATATAGAGGAAAATAAACATTTTTAATATCATTTCGTGAATCAATTACATATAAGAAGTTATTCTATATTTAGGAAAATTATATATTTCTTTTTTTATATATCAAAGATGATTAAAATTATATTAAAGAAAACATTTGTCAAAGCAAACCGAGCTCTTAAGGAGACCTGCTACAATTATATTCAATGTACATGTAACCACTAGCGTAGGAATAAATGCAAATTCAAAACTGTATAGCGAAAAGCACATTTTAAAAAGTAAGAAAACTGAATTGCTTTGATTAAAGAAGGAATCTGAAAATCTAATGCTTTTATATAGAGGAAAATAAACATTTTTAATATCATTTCGTGAATCAATTACATATAAGAAGTTATTCTAAATTATATAATTTTTATTTGATTTTATCAAAGATGATTAAAAATTTATTAAAATAAACATTTGTCAAAGCAAACAGAGCTCTTAACGAGACCTGCTACAATTATATTCAATGTACATGTAACCGCCAGCGACGCGCCACTAGCGTAGGAATAAATGCAAATTCAAAACTGTATAGCGAAAAGCACATTCAAAAAGTATAATTATGAGAGACATATTTGTTATGCATGTTAGCCTAAGATCCTTCCCTTCTCTTTTTTCAACCAGCTTACTTCTCGTTAGCCTAAAATCTTTCCTAAAATAATTTAATTATGATCAAAAATATAAGAAATGTAGCATCTACGAACTAAAGAAAAGATGCCCACCAGAGAGCAACACTTCTCTATATATCTAAAGAAATCGTTCCTCCAAAACCGATACCAAAATCTTCTCCGTCCTCACCCTTAAAACGCATCTCTGGACAACAACAACAACAACAGTTCTCCATACGACTGGGATTTGGTCCCGCCATGCAAACTGTTACGCATTCAGAGGAAAGCTTCCAAAACGACCTCCAAAATGGAATGCCAAATAAAATGAATAATAATGACAGGAAGAAAAAGGATAGGAATATCATTTTGAACAATTCAAAGGAAGACTTGCAAATGTGAATTACTGAATCTTGAATGCAAAAGTAAATCAAAGGTTAATACGAAGTTACCGGAAAGGATCCTTAAAATTTCAATTAAATAAAATGAAGGAAACATAATTTCGCCTTTGCTAGATTACGTCTGAATAGTGAAGCTCAACGAAAACGAAAAGAAAGATAAGAAATGAGTTGGAAAAATTGAATTACAAAAATTAGAGAGAAACAGTAATCCCCGACGAAAATTACAATGTAATTGAAATGGTCGCTTTACGAGCTCTTATTTTTATGATATTTTCTTTCTCTTTCTATTTAGTGTTTCATATCCTTTCCTACCTCTTTCCTCCATTATGTTAATTATTAATCAGAAGGTTGGGTATTGAAAAAAAAACTGTGAAACTATCACAAACACACGCGTCACGTGCGTTTGTGAGAACAGTTATTTTTTTTCCCACGTCCGGGATCTACCAGTTCTAGGGAAATTACAATAGGGAATCCTTGTGAGACAGATAGAAATCATTTGTCCTTAGCGAGGTATGCTCAGCTGTAAGCAGGGGTAATTTGCCGTCTCCATGCTTCCTCTCTTTCAAAATCCGGTGAAGCCTCCATACTTTTATACCTTATGCTGTATTTTAAACTCTCATTGTCTGGCTCTCTCTTTCTTCGCCCAAAAAGAGACGCCAAACATAGAGTTGGCCTGCGGAAAGTGCCCAAGATGGACAGATCCGCAGGTGAGACTCGAGTATCAGTCCTTTGCTACGCTCCCTCACGGATAGAAAGTTATCAAGTCGACCTTCCCTAACAGGTCGTTCTATGATTAAGAATTCTTGCATTTTTATCTGTTTAAGTTTTATATGTGTGTGTTATCATATTTCCTAACGACATTTTGTGCATTGAATTACCTCATTTACTTAATTACTTCAAGATCGCATGTCTGCCATTATCCGTAATCAACTATTGTCAATAAGCACTACGAGGAAAGAAATTCTCAATTAACCCCTTCTGATTTAATGATTGCAAGCTCATTAATCAATTTGATAGTTGAAGTGATTTCAACCTATATATTATTAATAATTATTAATATATAATAATAATACATATATATATATAATATATATTATATATAATATATATATATATATATAATATATAATTATTTTAATATATATAATTAAGTATATATATATATACTATAAATCTATAATATATATATAATATAATATATATATATATAATATAGTATATATATATAATAATATAGTAATTATTATATATATATAATATATAATAGTATATATATATATATAATATATATTATATTAATATATATAAATATATATAAATATATAAATATATATATATATATATATAGGTGAATGACCGAGAGTAACTTCAATCCTAAGGGAGAATAGATTTTTAGGACAGGCTCCGACTTAAGCCTATGGTTCGATATAATAGTGAAATGACCGAGAGTACCTATCAATTCCTTACGGAAATAGATTTTATGCATCAGCCTGCCGACTAACTAATGTCCCGAATAATTATCTACAGTGGTTATAGTTCGATCGGTAAAGATTTGGAGGGGGAGATGGTGACAGTACTTCTTCGTAGACGAGGTTACATCTCCGTAGGCTCCCGATTGGCCCACCCTTAAAAAATCCAACATGTTCCGATTAGATGTCTGAATATTGTGAGATGATCCTGACTTCTAGAAATAGATGTATCTGAATCTAGAGTGACATCGGCACCTGGCTAAGATGCCGTGCGGTGCCGATTATAAACATTCGTATACACATATTATGGTGTCCTTATTATGTTATCAAACCTGTAGATCTCGAATATATTAGCTTAAGTTCGTTTAGGGTCTCTAGGACCCCTCCCCCACCCCATTAGGTGGATTCCGACTGAAAAAAGCACAGAGGCCAAACAGAGGCCGAAGAGAAGAAAAAGAATGAAGAATAATTAAGGAAGTGATAGAAGTGAAAAGGAGTCTGACTCAGAGAAGTAGGAGTTGTCAGCAGCACAGAGTATTTGCTCTGGTGCGGTGCTGGACACCGTTTGCTGAATTAAAAATAGTCGTCTACTCAATATTTAGTATCAAAATATATATTTTTATAATGACGTATAACTCGAATATGAGGGTTGTATAGTTCGTAAATATATAATAATATTAATAGAATAAATAAAATTAAATAAATAAAAAATAAATAAATAAATAAAATGTAATTTAAATAAAATTGCTTAAAACTTTTTAAAGCTAAAAGTAATTTCCTTAATAAAATAAAAAGAAATAATTTTAAAAAAAGTAAAAAATTAAATAAAAATTGGAAAAATAAAAAAATGCTTTTTTTTTTTTAATACGATGATAAAAAAAAAAAATTTATCGTTTTATGTAAATCAAGCCACCCTCCCAGCTCTCCCAGCCCCCAGCCTCGCCCAGCCTCCTAGTCCCCAGCTCCCCACCTCCCCTAGCCCCCCAGCCTCCTCACCCTCCCCAGCCTCCCTGCTCCCACCTCCCAGCCTCTCCAGCTCCTCTATCTCCTCCCAGCCTTCCCAGCCCGCAGCCTCCAGCCTCCTCCAGCCTCCTCAACCTCACAAGCCTCTCCAGTCTGCTAACCCCTACCCCGCCATCGCCTGCCAGCCTCCCCACCGCTGCCTATGCCTCTCCAAACCCTCATCTCCACCATGATCTACATTGATCCCATGACTTTGATCTATTGATTTAAACATATTTTGTATATTACTAGTCCAAAAACTGGTATTTATTTTTGGTTTTAATTTCCGCTTAAACATTTGTTTTTACCAAAATTTTGTTTTATGTTAAGAACGTAAAATAATTACCGTTTTTACATACCGAAAAGCTGTAGTACTCAGTAAATACAGTGAATCGATACACTGAAGCCCCGCCCCCAATCCCAAACCCCAAACTCTGATCTATTGAGTTATTTGTTCCGTTTGATTTATTTTGATCTAATTGACATAAGTCATATTTGGTATCATCTTTTGGTAAAAAAAATAGCAACTATAAAAAAATAATTTTTCTTATACTGACCCCTCCGAATATATGCTATAAGTAGCAAATTTCACATCAATAAAGATAACATATAATAACCTGAACTAAGAATATAATTTACAACGATAAAACCTACATACCTTAAGCAACAAAAAATCACTAATCATTAACAAAGTCTATACTTAACAACATAAGGTGACCAACTCACATCTTTTCAAACATATCTCTATCATTTCATTATTATTTTTTGACATTAACATAGTACATTTAGCAAAAAAATATCACAACCTAACCTAAATCAAACAGACCAATATTACTGCTTAACGTAACAAAAAGTCTTGCAACATAAAATAAAGCTTAAAATATCGATAACCTGAATAGAATATAATATATCAACTGATAAAACCTAACATAACCTTATCGTTCCGAATAAATAGCTAACATTCACAAAGTATCCATACTTAACAATCAATAAATAACTAAAAAATCGCGATAAAAACTACCTATTCACACTTTTTCAAACATTCTCTTCAAATCACTGCCTATTTTAACATTAACGAGCGTAAATTAACCAAAAATTGTCATTACTTACTAAACATCATGCTGACCAACATAATATAATGTTAACGTAACAAAGCTTCAACATCAAATAAAGTTAACATATTATAACCTGAACTTCAGAATATAATGTACAACGACAAAACCTAACATATCTTAAGCACGAATAAACAGCTAACATTAACAAAGTTCCATACTTAACAACAGTAAAGTAACCAACATTGCAACAAAACGTACCCTTTTCACACTTTTCAAATTATAATCTCTACGTACATATTATTTTTATAATAATAGCGAACATTAACAAAAATTTATCATTAACTTACCTAAACATCATACTGATCAACGAAATATATCTAACGTCACAAAGTTTTTACATTAATAAAGCTAACATACCTTAACCTGAACTAAGAATATAATGTACAACGACAAAACCTAACATACCTTAAGCACGAATAAACAACTAACATAAACAACTTTCAATACTTAACAACAGTATAGAAACTAACAAGGCATACAGAACGTCCCCTTTCACACCTTTTTGTCAAACATATCTCTAACATATCAACTAAGATATACCATAACAGTAACATTTAACAAAATTGTAATCAATTGTCTTGCTTAAAGTATCAAAGTGACCAACCGAAAAGAGTCTAAAGTCGTGACAAAGTTTCACATCAAATAAAGTTAACGGTATCATAGCCTAACTAAGAAATAATTATCAATAAATTACTAACATATTAAAATATTTAAAAAAACAAAGAAAAAAAAAAAAAAAAAAAAAAAAAAAAAAAAGAAAAAGAAAAAAAGGAAAAAAGAAAAAAGAAAAAAAAGAAAGAAAAAAGAAAAAGAAAAAATAAAAAAAAAGAAAATGAAAAAGTAAATGAAAAAAGAAAAAAGAAAAAAGAAAAAAGAAAAATAAATTAAAAACATTAAAAAAAATATATATTTTTTTAAAACTTAAACATTTTTCTTTATTGTTTTTTAGAGTTATAACTTAGAATATATTTACGTTTTTATTATAAATCAAACCATAATCCCCACTCTCCCTGC
>JABUQX010042832.1:10000-53101 GCA_015478945.1 Trachelipus rathkii
TACTAAATCAAAGAGAGCTTAATAACACATACCATCTGTTCGGTTCCAACTGACCTCACCTGTCTGATGCTTCTAGACTGCAGTGTATTCCACTTTTTCTTCTTTCCCTACATCAAGGGGGTCCTTGCATATTTTAGTGATTGTCGACTGGTATGCTCTTAACACCTCAGTACCACGGTCAGGGCAATACGGCAAAGGTGCCCTCTGTCTAAGTTTTCTCATTCGTTTACTCCATATGGCTTGCACCTCCAGGCAATGCCAGCTGATACATATTCGATATATTATCATTGTGATCCTATCTCCAAAGCTCTTAACTGAGTAAAGAGCTATTCTTCTTAAGGATGCACTTTTAGAAGCTTTTGGAGTTGAAGCATTCAGTCACATTAATGAGAAATGGGTTCGTCTCGGTTAATCTGCTTCCCGGAATTCGAAAGTTCTTTTTGTCTTCCGTTAACGTCTCCGGAAACATTCCTTTATTTCTACTACTGATGAAATAAAAACAGATCTAAAGGCATATTTATTTTTTTTGAACAGCAAGACGAAAGACTGCTGTTTATTTTAACGAAATCTCCAGTAGAAAGATTTTCCGTTACAACCTTTATCTTTCCCTAGTCGGGACTCGCTGACACCCCATCTCGTTTTACTGCTACTTTTTAATACATCTTATCCACTTCAAAGGTGAAAATAGGGTACACAAGTTTCAGCGTTCGCACGTTTATCCCTCGACCCAGACGTTGCTTTAAATGTCAACGGTTTTGTAATCCCCGAAAATACTGTAAGGGACCGGATGACATATGCCCAGTCTGCGGAGAATTATTTCTCATTCCCTGTGAAAATACATCACACTGCAAAAACTGTGGAGGACCCCAGAGTTCATCTTCCTTAAAATGTTAGTCTTATCTTTTTGAACAGGAGGTTTTGGAGAGCAGGAGAGGTGCCATACGCCAGCTGAATGAAAAATATCCTACAAGACAAAGGCAATCTTTTGTTGCAATTGCAGCAGCTGCCATGCTTCCGCGTGTTAATTCGCTGACACAACCCCATCTTTGTAGAACTCCTTTCCCAAATCCTACTGTAACCTGCCTGCCTGTATTGGAAACACTATCAACTTTCAAATAGTACAAAAGCAGCCATTGATCCAATCTTCCGTCCAAAATATCATCAACAACCCTACAACGAATACTAATTTTCAACTAACCAAAAATGAAACTAAGTTGGTTCATCCAACACAAAGCTTGAAAAACATTTCCTGTCAAACACACTGTCCCACACCTATCCAATAGGTTTTCCAAACTCACGTAAAGGGACTGAGTCTCTATTCCCTAATCCGCCATCCACTATTACTCAAATTCCTGAAATAGATGATACTAAGCACAAAGTAAAAAATAATCACCAGGCTAAAGTTTATTCGTTAAAATAAAAAGCATCCGAATTTCTAAACCAAAACGCACTAACCCTAGACGTAGAAAATGCAACTCAGTAGACATATCGCCATAAATCTATTCCTAACACAAAAAATGATTTCACAGATTGTACCCAAACAATACAGCAAATCGAACAACCTACAATCAACGCCTTGAATAGTTATGCCAGATTTATTCCAAGCTCTTCTGAATCCTCCTATAACTCTTCTTCCAAATTTCCTATCTCAGCACTCCCTAAAGGATTATATGCCTTAGCTGATGAAAATGATAATAATAGCTTCCAAATAGAGCTAATGCTTTCTGCTCTTCCAAGAGAGACGAATGGAAAACCGTCCAGCGTAAACGCCGCCAACTTTTAGCGATTCTTGGATCTGTTGAAGTAACGAAGAGGATACAAAGGTTCCTCTATTCTTAATTCAAATTGTAACCTGTTCCAAAAGCCACTCGCATGTATCTTACTGCAGAAAATCTCAATGTCCAACTTTGTGTACAGTGGAATCCACATCGGATCTCAAATATGAACCCAAACCTTTCAAAAAGATGTCACTTTTTCGGTGACACCTCCTTCCCCATTTTCCATGAACCAATCATATCTCCACCATTTCTGAATCGGCTTGCTTGATAGATACTGGATATCACCCCCATTCCTAAATATGAGCATTTTGGTTGTCCTTCCAAATGACCAACCAAGGTCACACAATAATATGGACTTGATTGAACTCATTTATCTCGCATTCATTGCAAGCCCTTCACACAAATACACTGAAACTCCTTCCAAAAGCGGACTACAACCCAAATTTTGTTGTATGCTATCGTTTGCCACCAGTTTAATTGCCCCTCCTCGATCGAGACCACGTCTAGTCTTTCTTCTCGTAACTGAATCCCTCCAGCTTTACCATGGGCACATAGAGACAGTTGTCTCAAAAAGACCTCCTCATATTTTAAACAACATAGATTTTGCCATCTTCCTTCGGGTGGAATTGCTGCTACATCTGAATTTTGGAAGAATTGTTTAGCTAATAAATATTGTCACCACATCAGCAGACTTAACCAAGTGCATATGTTTGCAGGATCTTCGACATGTCATGGCGATGATTTCAACCCGTCAATTAAATCGCCCTATAACTTAATTAATAGAATAAAGGTGAACATTGATGTTGGTGCGGAATATTCATACTATAGATCTATCCCCTATTTCCCAGTCCCTCTTCAAACAGAATCATGTCAGTGGAAGTTCTGTCCACTGACCTTATTGTCTGCTTGATCTACTTGGCCTCCAAACTATTTACTAAGGTCGGCATTTAAGCTAGATATTTTTAGGCAGATCCTACACCGATTGTTATCTAAGGAGACTCAACTCGCTACTTTACTGAGATGACTCTTCACTCTTTTTTGTAAAGTCAAGATTCTATGTACATCTTCTAGCACCCTATTCCTGCGGATGCCATAACAGGAACTCACTACTTATGAAAGTCTTTAGCATAAGACACAATCTTCTGTATTGATATTTTCTTTTGCTCCCGTTCTCTTATGGATCGCTTTACCTGGTCACGCTTTGATTATTTATAAGCGCATGATTCTACCCCAATATGCTTTAATGACGAAACTTCGTCGAGCCATGTTAAAATTACAACTCCAGCTGCCGTATGCCGAGCGAGTGGACTCTTTTTTATCAGAATGCCGCCATCGACTTTCCTCCCTTCAATACCGGATTTCCTCGACTTTTGATGATCGCCTTTCACTTCTCCAGCAAGTCTGGTCAATTACAGCAGCGAAAGCTTGCATTCCGCAATCTTCCGCAGGTAAGAGGATGCCAACCCCTTTGGTGGTCCCAAAATTGCGCACAAGCTACCCGCATCCTGGAATCGCAACTATTATCTTTTAAAAACGAAGGAGACAACGACGACGACGACGACGACGACGACGACGATGACGACGATTCTCCGAGACTGAGACTCAATATTTTCGAATATAGTTTAACCGATATTTTATTTAATACTCCAACGAGTATGAATAGATGAAAGACTCGAATAAAGATTCTCGATTATTTCTACTTTTTCTTTTAATTCCTTAATAACTATCGAAAACAGGTATAATTCGTCTCCGGCCTTCGTAAGGTATAGGCGCAAAATCGTCCTAACCCTGCCCTCGGGACGATTAATCGTCGCACTGTTACTACTTTCTAATTTGTAATATTCGTTCAAATAATACAATTCGAGGGAATCGTAAGCCCGCGGCGTCGAATTCTTTTTCTCTTTGCTTTTCGCGAATATCGAATTAGCGTTTCTTAGCGCTCGTTTCGCATTTTCGTGAATACCGGGCGAAAATTTTTCCAAACGACTTAAATCTATTCCGTAGTAGAAATTGTCGTCGTCGTCGTCGTCATCGTCGCTGCCGTTTTCGCCGTATAAGGAACGATAGAGAGTTAAAATTATTCCGTAATTTATAAGCGAGTAATTAAAAAACTCGGAGACGTAACTGATTAATCTATTATATTCGATTATCGCATTTAATAACTTCGAATCCATTTCGGCGGGGCGCCAATAATATTTCTCGACAGTCAGTCGTTTAAAAAAAAGTTTTATACTTTACCGAATTATATATCGTCCCTGAAATATCCTTCAACGAACCTATAGGAAAATTGTCCTTTAGAAATAGTAAAATCGCTGGGAGCCTTAATTTTGGCAAAACCGAATATTCGTTAGAATCGCAAAATTTAAATATTTGTTCCGAATCGGGATCTAAATTTACTCTGGATTTAGATTTATGGAAGGTGTTTTTATTCTGTTTCTCGGATCTTTTTATTCTTTTTTTCGAAAGTCTGTTCTCGGAAGTGATTTTCGGTCGTATTACATGATTTACGTATTTTTCGATGACGTTATTACCCGCGGCCGTATTCGCCGAGTCTATTCCTTTATAACATACTAACTCATTGCAATACTCGATCGGAATATAAATTTCCTCGATTTCCAGTCGCGGGATCTTATACCGGTGCGATCGGGAAATAAATTTTTCGTACACCGATAAAAAAAGAAAACAATCGGAAAAGGTTTTGAATTGAAAAAATACGTTAAGAGCGTGAAAAGCTGGCACGTCGCTTTTGTAAATATCGTAGTTATTTCCTCCTCTTTCTTCTTCTTCTAAACCGTATTCGAAAAGATCGCTAAAAAGATTCAACGGCCTAAACTTCGTGTCTTTAAGTAAATACTGATATAAAGATTTGCAAACTTTCATTAAGCTCATGGAATTTGAAAATTTTATTGCGTCTCGAGATTTCTTTTTTCTTTTCAACCCCCCTCTTCTCCTTCGTGCGCACCCCTCATCCGAATCGTCGAAGTCCTCGTCATCAAAATCGCAGTCTCCGCTATTATCGTTGTACGAGTCGTAACGACCACACCCGACCACGTAGCCGCCACCGCCTTCGCCATTGCGCCTTTCGCGAATAATTGTTGTCGACAGAGCGTAGCAGGTTTTAGAGGAGCGGCAAGTAATGTCCGTTAAAATCATCATGAAGCTCGGATATAATTGAACGCATATCTTCTTCGATGGCGCGAGAGGATTTATTTTTCTAATCAACCAACCCTCATATTTCGATAGTAATTCCCTCGCCCCGCGCTCTTTTATGGCTTTAATAAACTCGTAATAACTATTATTGTTGTTTTCGTCAATTTTTGTCAATGAGAAATAATCGATCATTTTTTTTACGTTAATGATTATTAATATTTCAAATGAGTTTCAAAAATATAATAGATTTATTTCTCTTGCGAAATATCTTTCCGAAATCTGAGGAATACCAAATACGAGATTCGCAATATTATAACATTTTCTTCTATGATCATAACACGACGACGCCTCCTTACTCATCGCCCTCCTCGTCGTCGCATTTTTCGTCAGAAGAAAGAGTCCCAATCGTGAAAATCCTGGTATCCACTACGCCCGCCCCATCGAAGAAGAGAAAGTATTTTATTGAAAACGACGAAATTAATATTTTGAAAAATGTTTTTAGCTAGTACTTCGCTCCCGTTTTTTATACTTTTCCTATATATATACATATACGGATAGGAAAAAATAACCGATAGTGCGTGAATACGTAAGTGCGTGTGAATGTAATTAAAAATGTACGCACGATAGCCAAAGCGCTTAGGTAAGCTTTTTTGTAAAGAATATTATAATTTTTATAAAGAAATAAAGTTTGAATAAATATGCTTCTGGCCCTATAAAAAGGTAGCCTCGAGCGAGCTTATTATTCACCAAGCGATGGAGCGTTTTAGCGCTAAGAAGGGATCAAAGGAAAAAGAATCGAAACAGAAAAGAAAAAAATCGAATTCGGATGAAGAAAAGAAAACCTTAGCGAAACTTTCTTCTTACTTTTCTTCGTCCAAAAGTAGCGCCGTGGCGCCACCGACGAAGCAGAAGAGGTTCCCCGTCGAATGCGCAACAATTTACGATTTTTCTTCGGAGGGGGCTTCGACCTCTCGGATAACTGCGCCAATCTTTTATCCACCTTTATACGACGGTGATGATGAAGGTCCCGTTGCCGGTTCGACGCCTAAACCTAAAAACAAGGAACTGAAAAAAAAGAAGAAGAAGAAGACCCGTCCGCCGAGTATACCGGCCGTGGACGATTTAAGCCCTCTCAGAATCAATATCGGCGATTGGATGCCAACGGATTGTTTCGAATATCGCTATCCGCCCACGTCATACACGGAAGAACAAACTTATTTCGAAGACTCTCCTATCAAAATAGAGAGCACACATCCCTCTAGAAAAAGCTCGAACGGGTCGTCGGGGACAAAACCAAAAATAAAGAAAGATAGGATGTTCAGAGACGTTCCTCTCGATTCAAAATTGGAAGCCATAGGCGAACCGTCTCACTATGCCAGCGACAGCAGTAAGGATGTTTTCAGACAAAACATTTACCCAGAATCGAAACCAAACATAGAGAAGGAGAAAGAAGAAGTTTACATACGCGATCCACTCGAAGCGAAATTGGAATTGTTAGACGGACCGTATCGTTACGGCGGCAGCAGCAGCATCAGCAGCATGGAAGGACCGATTTACCCAGAATCAAACGCAAACCTAGAAAAAGATAAGGATTTCATACGCGATTCACTCGAATTGCAATTGGAAATGTTAGACGGACCGTATCGTTGCAGCAGCAACAGTTCAGAACGAACGATTTACTCAGAATCAAATCCAAACATAGAGACAGATACGGATTTCATACGCGGTCCACTCGAACCGAAATTGGAAATGTTAGACGGCGGACCGTATCGTTGCCGGTGCAACAGCTTAGAACGGACGATTTACCCAGAATCAAACCCAAACATAGAGAAAAATAAGGATTTCATTCGTGATCAAATCGAATCGAAATTGGAAATGTTAGACGGACCGTATCGTTGTGGCAGCAGCAACAGCATTGAACGATTAATTTACCCAGAATCAAAACCGAAAAAGAAGAAAGAGAAAGCTTTCAGACGCGATCCACTCGAATCGAAATTGGAAATGTTAGACGGACCGTATCGTTGTGGAAGCAGCAGCAGCAGCAGCAACTGCATCATAGAACGACCAATTTACCCCGAATCAAAATCGAAATTAAAGAAAGAGAAGAAATTCAGATACGATCCGTTCGATTCGAAATTGGAGAAATTAGGCGGAATTTCCCACTACAGCAGCAGCAGCAGCAGCAAGGACCTTTTCGAACGAAGAAACTACCCAGAAGAAACCGAAAATATCCCGAGTACGAGTAAAGGCAAAAACGTCTGCGGTGGTGATAATTTTCCTCATCGCGGAAAGAGCAGCAATCTTAAAAAATCAAAATCACAGTTTTATATAGACGCGCCCGACGACTTTTTAATGAAACAAGAACCAGAGATTGCGAGCGAAGTTCCTTTCCAAAACCCTCCTCCTGATAATCAAAATGTTGACCAAAAAAAACGTTTGAGCGGAATGTATACCTTCGTAAACATACGTAATGAATTATATGAAACGAGGAACAAGCCAGCAGATACATCGTCCGTGTCTTCCGATATGTCTTCGATCATCAGCGATGATAATTCGTTCCATAAACTTTCACGTGACGACCAAAAAAAAAATGTTTTTAATTTCCTCTCGGACAATATTTGGAAGAAATTTTAATTTTCATTCCGTCATCATATGAATTTTTTATCTATATATGTAAAATAAAATCTATCATTATCGTTGTTCGTTATTTTTTACCCAATATTTTTTTTAATAAAAGCTAAGAATGATTAAAAAATATGAAAATAATAAATAATGTTTTTAATAAAAAAAAATACAAAAAATAATATAAGACTAAAACATTTTTAATTCGAATTTAGCGTATAAATTCTCTTTTTCAACGACTGAGAAGTCATTTTTTCTTCGATGAAACGAGATCATTCCAGAAATAAAAATATGAAAGCCATCGGAATTGATTTGGGGACGACGTACTCTTGCGTCGGCGTTTTCCTAAACGGGAAAGTCGAAATAATCGCTAATGATCAGGGTAATAGAACGACCCCCTCCTACGTAGCCTTCAACGAAACCGAAAGGTTAATCGGCGACGCGGCCAAAAATCAGGCGGCGATGAATCCTTCGAATACGATTTTCGACGCTAAGCGGCTGATCGGTCGAAAGTTCGACGATCCGGTGGTAACGTCCGATAAAAAATATTGGCCCTTCGAGGTTATCAACGAAGGCGGTACACCGAAGATCGCCGCGACGTACAAAGGCGAGAGGAAAAATTACTCGGCCGAGGAAATTTCCTCCATGGTATTGGCGAAAATGAAAGAGACGGCCGAAAACTACCTCGGTGAACCCGTCAACGACGCCGTAATCACGGTTCCCGCCTATTTTAACGATTCGCAACGTCAAGCCACGAAAGATGCCGGCACGATCGCCGGTTTGAACGTTTTGAGGGTGGTTAACGAACCGACGGCGGCCGCGATAGCCTACGGGTTGGATAAGAAGGGCGGGAAAGACGTAAACGTGCTCATTTTCGATCTCGGAGGTGGCACGTTCGACGTATCGATTTTGAATATTTCCGGCGGCGTTTTCGAGGTGAGAAGTACCGCCGGTGACACTCATTTGGGAGGAGAAGATTTCGACAACCGGATGGTGAATCATTTCGTCGAGGAATTCAAGAGGAAATTTAAAAAGAACATCTCCGGAAATCAGAAATCTCTTCGAAGACTCAGAACGGCCTGCGAACGAGCTAAGAGGACGCTTTCGTCTACGACGAAGGCGAATATAGAAATCGAATCGATTATCGAAGGAATCGATTTTTACACCTCGATCACTCGCGCTAAATTCGAAGAATTATGTTTAGATCTGTTTAAATCGACGCTGACGCCCGTCGAGACGGCTCTCAGAGACGCCAAATTCGATAAGTCGTCCGTTAACGAAATCGTTCTCGTTGGCGGCTCGACCCGAATCCCGAAAATTCGAAATTTGCTGCAAGATTTTTTCAACGGTAACACGCTATTCATAAGAATCACCCGGATGAAGCCGTGCATAGCGGCCGCGCGGCGTTCAGGCGGCACTTCTTATCGGGACGAGGTCGCGATAACGTTAAGATAATGTTGTTTATTCGAGTATGGACGCCGCATTTCCTCGGAGAATCGAAACCGCGGGTGGAGAAGATGGTAATAATCGTCGAAGGAATAAGAGACGATTACCGCCGGAAAAACCACGATAATTATTATCGACGGCATAAAGAGATAACCAATCGGGTTGTTCACATCAGGTGTACGGGGTAGGAACGAACTCAACTAAGCTTTAATATTTATGGGCAAAATTGCGTATAACCTAAACGGAAGTTAGTTCTCGCCCCGCGGCGAACGCGAGATACGAAGTGACCCTTCGAGGTCTGTATCGCAAACTGTGATTAATTACTCAGCGTGATCCGACGTTGCTCGGAGGATTACAATCTTTACCGGATGACGCGGAAAAACAGCAAAAACTATCCATCAATCGATAAAGGAGATTATCCGAAGCGGAAATAGAACAGAATGGGTCCGAGAAGCCGAAAAATTCAAAAAGAGACGATGAAGTACGTGGAAAAAAAACCGATTACCGGGCGATTGTGCGAATCATAAATGTCTGTGTAGAGGTTGCTTTTACTGGCGTCTCGAAACTCCATTTCTCGAAAATATACGGATGATATCGACCACGAAAAGCTTCCGAAACTCTTACGACGTGCTGCGAACGAAACATTAAAATGGCACTTTTTGCAATTTGGTGTTTTCGATATATCTCTAATCACGTGGCGTGCGAGCCATTTCCTGATCCATCTTTCGTATAGAATTACTGAGAGATAGCAAAGTCATATTACGCATAGTACAAAATGAAAACAGAACTCAAATCTTATGAAATAGTTTATTCGCGAAAAATTAAACGCGGGCGGATTATAATAGTAATAAAATAATAATTATAATAGTACTACTCAATACTAATCGATATAAATAAGTAATAACTATAATAAGTAAATGTAATAAGTTAATAATAATTAATAGATAATATAAATTAATTAAAATCAAACTAATCAAGATACATAATAAAATGAGTTGTCTCGCACTTTCGCAATAAGGACGGCAGCACTCGCTCAGGCTCTGGAAAAACCGATCCATCATAGTGACAGTCGATTAAGATCAATCTCCTTGTCACTCTTTCTAATTTTTTTTTCTCCTTTTTAAAAGAGTATCTTGCTTCATACATATCATACAACTTCAGGTAATGATTTGGCAATATTCTTCGTATTTCTAGTATTTCAATCTGATCACTCGAAATAATATATAATTGAGATATAAAATAGAATCATTATTTCTCTGGTTAAATTTCGCTATACACGACGGTTTTGTGCATTGTGATTTCATTTTATATGATCTACAATACGTCGTACTTTGTTTAGTTATGCGTCATACTCGCATTCCGTCTCCTAGAGTAGAATTAAGCTTACTTTTTTTATATTATATTTCGGATGAAATATTTATCCTTTATATATTTATTTTTAATAAAATCGCTCCCATTCTTCTCTCGCTTCCTCAAATTTGATTCCATTCGCTGCGCTTCAGCGAAAGATATTAATGCTTAATAAAATCTTGCACGCAAGTGTCTCAAAAATAAATAGAAACCGTCCGGTCGAGTTTAGTTAGTTTGACGCACACTAAAAGTAGTCAAACGCTCTTTTAAGATTTATCTTTTAACCAGTGACCCTGCCCTTTATTGAATTAATATATAATAAACGAACAAAATAGACTTTATAAATAGTAAATACGTATGCGAACGCTAATTTTAAATTCATTTCATTCATATATCATCTTTTAAAAAATAAAAAAGTAAAAAAAAATATAGAACAAACAAACAAAAAAACATATAAGATAAACATTATACATCAAGATTGGTGTTAATCTAGTAGAAGCAAAAGCTGATAAAACGGTAAATTGTATTCTGTACCTCGTTAGCGCTAGGCGGGCCAGCATTGTGCACGCACTGTACCATAAATCTATAAAGGCATTTAGGTTATTTTCACCTGAAGTCATGCAGTTCATGTCGTATTGTGATCCATGTTGCTCAACGGACATTGCGAGTTAGGGTCGGTAGGACTGCATGCGTGGAATACGATCTAATCTCGCGCACCGGCGAGTAGCTTGTAGCTTCCAAACTCACGCAATCTTTTGTTGCTAAAAAAAATATCACCAAATTCACATGGATGAAAAAGTTTTGAGTCCCTTCTCTGGCTAATTATTATTAGCCGTTTCGTTAATCATGAAGTAACCATATAAACTCTTCTCATGTATTTTCCTGCGATTTCCAGCAGTCTTATCGCTGCATAAAGTTCGCCATTTAGCCGTTTCATAAATATTACACCGGGCTCAGATTTGGACTAGATAGGATTCAATAAATCTTTTTTCAAAACTCGAATTCATCTAGGTATACAAGCGTATATCGTTTTTAGCTAACTTATTTAGTTGTAGTTTTCTGAAATAGATTTTAATCCTCTCCGTTCAACATGTTACGATAAGGATCCCCGTTATACAAAGTAAGGGCAGCTATACATAACTGCCTCGACTACACTTTCTCCTCTTAAACTTTCATATTTCTATTCGTGATTAGCACGTCTGATAATGCTCATGGTTGATTGACATGGTTTACTCTGTATCAATAGATACTCAATAATCGAAGAATTCTTCATTTCTGCATAGAATATCGCGACTATATCATGTACCAGTCGTAACGATATGATCGATCCAGCGTATTTGAAAAATGGGTCGAGGGATGAAGTGATTTTTCGATGTTAAATAACGTCTGAATTAAATTAATGCTTCTGAACTATTCCAAGTCACATTCTTCTTTATATTATAGGTAAGAAAGGTCGAATCTATGGAATTTCTTTTCATTTTTATATTATGTTTAAAAGCTGCTCATAATTTCGTATTATTAAATAGTACGTTTCAATCTATAGGTGTATTCGGTGGCAAGAGTAAAAAAAAGAAAACTATGATATGTTAGATCATATTTTTACTAGCTATTCCTGTTATCTACATAAAATTACGCTTTCATAACGTAGAATATAACCAGAGTAAGCTCAGATCGTATTAACACTGAGCATTTGTTACTCTATTGAGTTCATCTACGATGTCCTTTCTTGATAGCTAGTCGTCTAACCTCGTCGATGTCACAGTCCCTAAATGTTAAAAAACCTACTTTATGTACAAGA
This sequence comes from Trachelipus rathkii, assembly GCA_015478945.1. Taxonomy (NCBI): domain Eukaryota; kingdom Metazoa; phylum Arthropoda; class Malacostraca; order Isopoda; family Trachelipodidae; genus Trachelipus; species Trachelipus rathkii. The sequence goes on from JABUQX010042832.1 coordinate 22,145, forward strand.
GACTCCATCGCAATAGAGATAAGAATTAATGGAATTATCGATTCATCCAATGCAAAACGAATATACGGGATTTCGGTAACATTATAGACAGTTCGACGAGTAGTTACCTGTCTGGTACATAGATATGATATATTCCAATCCGACCCTGTGCGCCTTGTTAGAATGATACTATTAGTTTGAAACGTAAGCGATACTTCGCATGTGCTAGAGCTGTTCTCAGATCAACAGGCTACCGTGAAATACGTATTTCTTGAGACCAATAATATTTCCTATTGTTATCTACTTTGGCGAACTATCCCGATTTGACAATACGTCAAAAATGGTTCAGCAATCGCTTTCGGGCAACTTCTCTCAATGAAGTCAATATTGAATGTCGACTGGAGATTTACGACACGTATATTATTGCTTGTCGTATATAAATTGATAGTTACCATATGTTAGCCTTGCTAGCCGTCCATATAGAATCAATATTGAGTGTATAGTATAGTGTTTCTTAAGGACAGTGCTCAGACATTAACTGAAGTTCTTTATGCATTTTTAACCTGTTGTTCCTCATAACTGCACTACGTTTTATTTCTTCTTTTTCTCTGTATGTTTAATACCATCAACAACCTGCATGAGGACTTTTAATAAAAAATAGCTCTATTGAAAGCTCTTATTCACACTGTCAGAAATGATTAAATAAAGTAAGGAAAATCGACGTGGTCTTTTGACGGAGTACTTACATAATAGAATAAGATAATTATACATTAACCCTTATTCTTAACAAAGACTATAACATAATATTATATAAAGTTTAAACACTTACTATATCAAACTATGTGTAAAGTTGATTAATTCTAATACCATATTTATCACGCTAGTATGATACTGTCGTATATAACAGATAACAGTGGTGTTTATATATGTTTAACACATTATGGTCGCGAATTAATTCTATTTCATGCACTAAGTCTGGTAGTATTTAAATCACTAGGATAGTGAAAGTCTCCCGATTCACGGTTAGGGACATGTTATATTTTGTAAGAAAGTGGAATCTGTCTATTGGTGTCAATTTTGTATTTCTATCGATACGTAGATAGAATTCTCTGTTTTTTTTATTTAATATGGATTAATCTTTTTAATTACGCTGTTAGCAGTAAACTGTAGAATTACTAACGAAAGTATGGTGATATTATTAATGCCTCACGATCTGAATTTGGACACCTTTTCTGTGTGCTTATAACGTCCCTTACTGTATCAGTGCTCTTGTTTGGATCATTCTTGCTTGGTCGTTGTATTATAGATTTCTCTGCTATATAATCTGGATTAACTTCTATATTGTAATCATATGACTCCTCTAGTGTTGTCTACTGGTCCCATTCACAAGACGTTCTGGCTCTCGTGAGTGTACTGCTCTCTCTTCAGGCTCTCGCACGTTAGCTCGCGTCTCGCCGCAAGAGGTGATCGAGGTTACTCGTATTACACTGCACAGCTATCAACGGAACAGGGGCCCTGTTTCATATTTGAATCTCGAATGTGAATTAAAAGAAATTCACCATTCCTCCTCTCTCACTTACGTACTAATTAGATTCTGTGATCGTGTGATATCTTATAGTATCTCCAGCTGGCTATAGCAGTCGAACATATAGGCTATCTCGTGTTAGCACGGTGTGCACAACTTGATACTAGCTGAAGGCTACTGCGGTATGTTAAATAGTTATGTGTGATCGATATATTATATCACTTACAAATAATCTTACGATAGAATCTCTTTCCGCGGGTAGATTTTTATGAGACGCCACTATAGGAAAATCGACTTCTCTCGATATAATTTTGGAAATAGAGTTGATTTAAATTGTTCTATAACCGCATATTACAATAATAGGTGGCTAGAGTAATGAAATATTTCGATAAGTAGTCGTTTAAGGAATGCTTCGATATAAAACGGAATTTTATATGCGTTTTATTTACTACCGTGTAATAGATACTCTCAAACTCTATTAGTTTTTTCACTTTTTTATTTTCCTGAACTACCTCGAGACCTTTGTAACTCAAGTTAGTTACCCTTTAAATATATATGTATTAAATATAAGAAAACCGGTAGATTGTTTAGAAGTAACACATCCTCGATGTGTGTATAGATTATACCCTGAATCAGCTTATATATATTCTCTACTCTTCAAGAACTAACTAATTTTTTATGTGTTTAAAATTTGCTGATGATATCAACATATATCTAATGTTACTTCAATGTCCAATTGATATTTTTAACGGTTGTCGGAGATTAGTAACATATCACGTTTAAACGCGATTATATGTTAAAATGTATTTATTCTTTGTCTATCATATTTTATTACGCGAGAGCCAGGCGATTACCATTAGCGGACGTTTCATACGAGGGAGCGTATCGACAAGAGCTGAGAATTGTAGCATTTTGTTTCGAATACGTTCAAACGTAGAAAACCGAGTAGGGTACTGGAAACAGTAACGTTTGCTAAGGACAATCGATTTCTATCCTATGGTGTCGTAAAACCGATGTATAGGTGTCCCGAAAACCCTAACAAAGATCATTTTTCTGTAGAGGCTCGATTAAAAAAAAATTATATAAAAATATAATAATATAGACAGAAAATATAATTAGAAAAAGAAAAACAGAAAGAAAAAGAAGAGAATTAATAAGAAGACATACAAATCAAAAAGCATTTGAAATGAAATATTTCAAGAGCAACAGCACAAGAGGACTCCTTATTCTAATACGTTAAAATTGAAAAACGAATAAAATTGTCAAAATAAAAACGCCAACAAAAATACAAAAATACATATAATAAGTAATCCATCTATATAGAAGAATACAGATAAAGGAAAAAACTTAAAAAAATAAATGAGAATAAAAATTAGATTGATAAATAATAGGAAAAATAATAATAGAGATAAATTGGATGTGAATCCCATAATCGAATGTAACGTTAGATACACGATATAGTATAAACATATACATACGTGTTTATAAAAGGCAGACGTAGCATCCTTATTTGAAGAAAAATAATAGCTTGAAATATGTTCATATAATAATATACAAAATAATAAGATATAGAAAAATATAGAAATATAAATGAAAAGAAAAAAAAAAATTATACGATAAGTATATATACACCAATTACATCAGAGAAAATAACCTACAAAGAAATAACTAAACTAAGAAAATTTAGAAAATAAAAGATAAATAATATAAATATAGAAAAAAATATAAATAGAAGAGTTAAATATAAAAACCATATATACTATATAAATATAAAAAATATAGATATAAAAATAGATAAATATATAAACTCCCATATATAAATAATAAATTAATAAAAGGTTGAGATAATAAAAAAGAAATAAATATACCATAAAAGTTAAAAAATATATAAAAGTATAATATAACAAATCTGTTATATAGTTAATTTATTAATAAAATATAAGAGTAAAAAATAAGAGAGATAATGAATAACTAAAGATAAATCTCCTTCCCTGCACCCGCACCCCGTCCTCTCACTCTCGCGCGCACTCTCTACCGCCGAAGAGCATGATATTTAGAATCGCTATTATTGTTGTGAAGGGATCTTTTATAATACCTAAACTCGTAGTTATGTGATCGGGAACGTTGAAGATACGTTGTCATCAGGTCTTGGGGACGTCAGGATGAAAGAGCTTCACTCACGTATTGCTCCTCTCTGTTAAGTATGTCTCGTTTCAGCACCGTTCGGTAGGCTTACCAGTTGTCAGGATCCCCGTAATGAAAGACGAGAGTAAAACGTCTTCTGTCTGACTGGTAAGGACTCCTCGACATTTCCATACTCTGCTATATAGTGTGAACAAACGGTTTATCAAAGTAAGCTATACTGATCCTACCTTAGACGGTTTTTAGTATTAAGTTCGCCGAGGAAAACATTATAAATATAACAAATAATTCTGAATGATTCCTCATCTGTGATCGATAATTAAGAATGATTTAGTTTCACAGTCGAGATATCACTTTTTAAAATGTTGAGCTTGTGGGATACTTCTTAGACATCTCGCGAATCGGTCTCACGCTTAACGCGATAGGAAAATATCAAGCCACTGTTGAAATATAAACCTTCATGATCGTACAGAAGAATTATGGAGTATTGTTCTTTGGTCTCTGATAAATTATACCGTGTCGTTACGTATAGAACGTATTTTCGAGAAACGACCCAATACCAATATTCCCTTTCTGACTAGTATACGAATTTCATTTACAAGCGGCTTGGTATTCATTCATTTTAGTTGAATGAAGAAGCCGCACTACAATGACGCACTCTCGTGCTTTTATCTAGTCACCTCATCGCAAGTAATATTATATAGGTTTTATATTTGGATATATGAAAATTTTATTTTTTTTTCTTTCTGTGTCTCTTTTCTCAATTTTATATTTTTTTTCCTCTCGTGGTGTATTACTTTTGTTGGTACTTTCACGTATATTCATATGAGTTTATAAACCGTATGGTCGATTTAACTCAGGACATTATAAAATTGGCCTCAGAAGGGGATGAATACCCTCCTTAATATAGCGGGAATCCGCAACTCGTGTGTACAAACGTGCTCTACGTCTCGCTGAGGTTTATTTACAGTTCATTAAGCCGTGTTGCTTATTCGGAACATACAACCCATCACATCCACGTACATAAACTATAACATCTATTAGCATCTCAATAACGCTCTAAAACTTTATATAGTAAAACTCGTACAATACCTAATTTGTGTAGACGAGTTAATTCACTCTCGCAATACTTTTCATTTACTACTACGTTTCAAACGATTATATGTTAAATTATTTATCTTTTCTTATGGTCTTAATAGATTAGCATAGGAGAAGTCGGTCTGTCATGATAAAGTTAAGGGTATCGTTTTAATCAACGGGTATTAATCGCAGCTCGTTATATAGGAGACCTTGATGATTATGGTGATTTTATAGTTTTCAATTTATACGCAAAAAATAAGCTTTAGATTTCCTTTATTATCTTTTCAGAGTGTTTCAAGAATACTTTGATAATAGGTTTCAGCATTCTTTCTAAAGGACTCGATCTCCCTATTGTGATCCTTGTATACTTCTCTGATGTGTTCTATACTAGTTATGATCTTGCTGGCATTGGATCCGAGGGGACCCAGACAAACGTTAGATTTTGAAAGGCTCAGAGTGGAGAGGGAACAAAGATTTTCCTTCCAATGGTTCACACTCTAATCTACTATGCGATTGGTGGACAGGCTATCCCGCTAGACTATCGAAGTGTGAGAGTACGATAAATACTTCTTGTAGGAATAACTTCAAAGCTCCGTATGTAGGAATGAACTTAAATATGAACGATAACGTGTAATCGATGCGTTTAAGAACATGATATCTTAATGAGCGATACGTTGTAACGTATATTTCGATACCAACAATATCTTACTAGTATTCTCTTATTTCTCGAGCATCGATTGAACGGGCTACTATAAGGAAATCGACTTTCTCATATATTATTTAGGAATAGACTTTGAATCATAATTGTCATGATAAAATTAATAATAAATCGGAGAAAGTCTCGATTCCTATGCTATAAGTTTAGTTGGTGACGTTCTAATCGGTATGTTCAGATATATAGCAACATATTGACGTGTAGCTGCTCAAAGGAAGAATATTGTGTATGCTCTTGTGATTAGCAGGCGAGTAAACTGGGCCCAGAAACGCTGGACTCCACGTGCTGAGTAACAATAACCGTGGGCTCTTATCCACTAATCGATCCCACGTCACAAAACTACTAATTAAGATAAAAACATAAACACTTATATATCGAAATATTTATGTTAATTTATCCATATTATTACTTCTCAAGTTAATGTTACAAATATTTATTCCTTTTTCTTATCCTATTTTATAGGAAATGTTGCCATAGGGACGTTTCAACGGGTATCGACGAAGAGCTGATATTTAGAATTATTTTGTTATCGAATTACGTTCAAATCGTAGTAAACCGAGAAGAACTTGGAAAACAGTACGTTTCTAAGACTCGATCTTCCCTATGGTGTCGTAACCTCGATGTCTAAGTTCCCGAAACCCTAAAAAAAATATTTTTTGTAGGCCCGATGAAAAAAAAAAAATTTTTCAAAAAAATTATGCGATTGGGAACTTAGACATCGAGGTTACGTCACATAGGAATATCAAGCCCGTTGAAATGAAACTATACGAAGGAATATGGAGTTTTAATACGTTTGAACGTATTTCGAGACCAAAATATCTTACTAGTATCTCTTCCTGAGATCCGATGAAACGCCACTAAAGGAATCGACTTTCTCATAATATATTTAGGAATAGATTTGAATTATAATCGTTGTATAAACGTATATCATATAGTTTATAAACGTTTGTCATATAGCACATATGAATGAGCCTCAGAAGATTTTACTCTTTATTAGCGGGATCCGAACGCTGAAACTCCACGTTGCTGAGTTAACAATAACCGTGTGCTTTATCCACTAAGCCATCCACGTCAAACTAACTAATTAGATAAAAGTTTAAACACTTATATATCGAAATATTTTAATGTTACTTCTATCCATATTATTATATACGTTCAAACGATTATATGTTAAAATTATTTATTTCTTTTTCTATCTATATTATAGGAGAAGTCGATTCCATTAGGGACGTTTCATCGGGTATCGACGAAGAGCTGATATTTAGATATTTTAATTTCCGAATACGTTCAAACGTAGTATAAACGAGTAGTCTTTGAAACAGTAACTTTTCTAAGGACTCGATCTCCCTTTGTGTCGTAACCTTGATGTCTAAGTTCCCGAAACCTTAAAATTTTTGTGAAGGCTCGATGGAAAAAAAATTTTTCAAAAAAAAATTATGCGATCGGGAACTTAGACATCGAGGTTACGTCACATAGGACTATCAAGCCCGTTGAATTGATACTATATGAAGTAATACCGAGTTTTAATACGTTTGAACGTATTTCGAAACCAAAATATCTTACTAGTATCTCTTCTGAGGGACTTACGAAACGTTACTACTGAAAATTGAAATTTAGGAACGAATATCTAATTGTTTTTTATCTTTTAATTGTATTTTTTATACGAAACATTATATAATGATCAAATTTTGCTTTTGCAGCACGAGATTCATTTATTTATCGAAACATTTTATTTTTATTGTTAATTTTTGTAATTCAGTTACCCCTAAAAAAGATTTTATTTAAAAAAAAAACGAGATTTTAGAGGAGACTAAATTAAAAATAAATTCCCTTTTACAAAATAATTAATTGTATAAAGGTTTAAACACTTATTTATCGAAATAATTTAACGTTACTTTTATCCATATCATATACGTTTAAACGATTATATGTTAAAATTTTGTTAATCTTATTCCTATCTATGTTATAAGAGAAGTCGATTCCTTTACAAACGTTTCAAAGGGGATCGTTTAAGAGCTGATATTTAGATATTTTGGTTTCCGAATACGTTTAAACGTAGTATAGCCTAGTTGCCCTTGAAACAGTAACATTTCTAGGGACTCGACCTCCCTATCTGTCTTAACCTCGATGTCTAAGTTCCCGAAACTGTGAAAATTTTTTGTGAAGTCGCCATGAAAAAAAAAAATTCCCAAGAAACATTAGGTGATCGGGAACCTAGACATCGAGGTTGCGTCAAATATGAATATCAAGCCCGTTGAAATGATATTATACGAAGGAATACTGACTTTCAATACGTTTGAACGCTTTTCGAAATCTACATATCTTATTATGGTCTGTTACTGAGGGACCGACGAAACGTTACTACAGAAAATTGAAATTTAGGAACGAATATCATTTTTTTTCTCGTTATTGTAATTTTTATAAGAAAAATTATATAATGATCAATTTTTCTTTTTTAAACATAATATATAATTAATTAGAAAATGAACATTTTAAAAAATATAATAAAAATGAAAAAAATTCAATTAATTATTTTATAATAAAAGAATTGCTGATCGAGCAATTTTTCCTTATTTAAACGAAACCTTTCCGGCCTTTCTTTCATTCCCGATCGACTACGATTACGACTGGACTGTTAGCCAGTTTTTGCAGAAATGAAGAATCTATCGATTATTGTATTATTGATACTGTTCCTTCAATCAACCTTGGGATCAGACGCTTCCAAAGAAATAGAAAGAAGAGAAGTGTGCGGCAGTTTATACCCTTATTTGTATTACGGGATTCCTTTCGTACATTTAACGGGAGGAAAAATCTATTTCAAGAAAACTACAACTAAAAGTTGTAAAAACGAATTTACGATCCTGAGATTCGTTTTGAAAAAATTTATGAATCTAAAAATCGAGCCCGTAAAATTTATGAAAGACTATGAAATCACGACTCTGAAAATGCAGGAAAATGAAAGAATTTATATGTTCTTCCATGATAACGAAACGCTATATATTGGCCAAGAAGGGACTCAAAATACTTTTCTCCATGGATTGGTGTACACAAAATGCGGTCGGTTTGGACAAGCACTCGCCGGTGGGCGAGATTGTATCGTTTCACGCATCAGTCAACCGACCACTAATCGCTATGTCGAGCAACATGGATCCAAATACGAGCCTGAACCTGATGAACTAGGTGAATATAATGGCTTTATAATTATGGGTCAGTGCGTTGACATCTGCGCCTACGCTAACGAGGAAGAAACAAATTTACCTTTTTATAGTTTTCTTTATAATAAACCAACTTATGAAATGTTATCTAAACGATATATATGAATGAAATGAATAAAATTGCCGTTCGAATCGTATTTAATGAACATGGAATTATTACGCGTGTATAATAAAATAAGGTGTCACAGAGTAAAAATAAATTGCATTAAAAAGCGTTTACTACTTTTATTTTCCTCAAAACTAACTAATACTCGACCGACGGTTTATTATTCTGAGACACGGTGAAATGTTTACAAATACTCGCGACGAGCGAATGAATCATTGAGAAGCAAAAAATTGACATTTTATTAAAAAATAATTTAAGGTATTCCTTCATCCGAAATATATTAAAAAATAGCTATTTTTTCTGGACGGAACGATATTACGCTACTAAACAAAGTCGACGTTTGTAGACATAAATGAATCTGCACCGTTCTGTAAGGAAATTAAAAAAAATATGATTTTTTTATCTATCTAATTTTATTGATTTTTGATGATCATGATTAATATAGAAATACAAGAAAAATATTTCAAACAGTACAACTTTTTTAAAAAGGGAAAAAAAAAGACAAATGACAATGTTTTAATCGACTCGCTTGATGGTCGCGTTTGTCGCTGGTGCTGCGCTTTCGATCCTTTCGCCGAGCGAAAACTCATCTTTATTATATTAATTTCATTATTATATTATTATTATTATTTTATTTTATATTATTATTATTATTATTATTATTATTATATTATTATTATTATTATTATTATTATTCCATATATTTTATTATTATTATTATTACTATTATTATTATCCGCCCGCGTTTATTTTCGAATAAACTAGTTTCATAAGATCTTGGAGTTCGTTCATTTTGTTTGCGTAAAGCTTTATCTCCGTATTTGAGATGTCGGAGTTCTCGACCCACGTTTTAGTTTCCTCTGCGGTCTTTAATATTTCGTCTCGCAGACTGTCGGAGATTTCGGAATTTTTCATCATCGTATCATTTTCGAGAATGGATTTCGACTCGTAACACAACCTCTCCAGCGAATCGCGGGTTCGGTTTTTTTCCACGTACTCATCGTCTTCTTTCTTGAATTTTTCGGCTTCTCGAACCATTTTTTCTATTTCCGCTTTCGATAATCTTCCTTTATCGTTGGTGATAGTTATTTTGTTTTCGCGTCCGGTAGATTTATCGGCAGCGGACACGCTGAGAATCCCGTTAGCGTCGACCTCGAAGGTCACTTCTATCTCGGGTTTCCCGCGGGGGGCGAGAGCTATTCCGTTGAGTTCGAATTTTCCCAGTAAATTATTAAGCTTAGTTTGAGTTCGTTCCCCCTCGTACACCTGAATTAAAACGGCCGATTGGTTATCTTTATGCGTCGTAAATAATTTCGTGGTTTTCGTCGGTATCGTCTTATTCCTTTCGACGATTATACTCATTTCTCCACCCGCGGTTTCGATTCCCAGAGAAAGCGGCGTCACGTCTAATAAGAGCATATCTTTAACGTTATCCGACTCGTCCCCGGATAAAATTGCCGCCTGAACGGCCGCGCCGTAGGCCACGGCTTCGTCCGGGTGAATCTTATGATTAAGCCGTTTACCGTTGAAAAAATCTTGCAGCAAATTTCGAATTTTCGGGATTCGGGTCGAGCCGCCAACGAGAACGATTTCGTTAACGGACGACTTATCGAATTTGGCGTCTCTGAGAGCCGTCTCGACGGGCGTCAGCGTCGATTTAAACAGATCTAAACATAATTCTTCGAATTTAGCGCGAGTGATCGAGGTGTAAAAATCGATTCCTTCGATAATCGATTCGATTTCTATATTCGCCTTCGTCGTAGACGAAAGCGTCCTCTTAGCTCGTTCGCAGGCCGTTCTGAGTCTTCGAAGAGATTTCTGATTTCCGGAGATGTTCTTTTTAAATTTCCTCTTGAATTCCTCGACGAAATGATTCACCATCCGGTTGTCGAAATCTTCTCCTCCCAAATGAGTGTCACCGGCGGTACTTCTCACCTCGAAAACGCCGCCGGAAATATTCAAAATCGATACGTCGAACGTGCCACCTCCGAGATCGAAAATGAGCACGTTTACGTCTTTCCCGCCCTTCTTATCCAACCCGTAGGCTATCGCGGCCGCCGTCGGTTCGTTAACCACCCTCAAAACGTTCAAACCGGCGATCGTGCCGGCATCTTTCGTGGCTTGACGTTGCGAATCGTTAAAATAGGCGGGAACCGTGATTACGGCGTCGTTGACGGGTTCACCGAGGTAGTTTTCGGCCGTCTCTTTCATTTTCGCCAATACCATGGAGGAAATTTCCTCGGCCGAGTAATTTTTCCTCTCGCCTTTGTACGTCGCGGCGATCTTCGGTGTACCGCCTTCGTTGATAACCTCGAAGGGCCAATATTTTTTATCGGACGTTACCACCGGATCGTCGAACTTTCGACCGATCAGCCGCTTAGCGTCGAAAATCGTATTCGAAGGATTCATCGCCGCCTGATTTTTGGCCGCGTCGCCGATTAACCTTTCGGTTTCGTTGAAGGCTACGTAGGAGGGGGTCGTTCTATTACCCTGATCATTAGCGATTATTTCGACTTTCCCGTTTAGGAAAACGCCGACGCAAGAGTACGTCGTCCCCAAATCAATTCCGATGGCTTTCATATTTTTATTTCTGGAATGATCTCGTTTCATCGAAGAAAAAATGACTTCTCAGTCGTTGAAAAAGAGAATTTATACGCTAAATTCGAATTAAAAATGTTTTAGTCTTATATTATTTTTTGTATTTTTTTTTATTAAAAACATTATTTATTATTTTCATATTTTTTAATCATTCTTAGCTTTTATTAAAAAAAATATTGGGTAAAAAATAACGAACAACGATAATGATAGATTTTATTTTACATATATAGATAAAAAATTCATATGATGACGGAATGAAAATTAAAATTTCTTCCAAATATTGTCCGAGAGGAAATTAAAAACATTTTTTTTTTGGTCGTCACGTGAAAGTTTATGGAACGAATTATCATCGCTGATGATCGAAGACATATCGGAAGACACGGACGATGTATCTGCTGGCTTGTTCCTCGTTTCATATAATTCATTACGTATGTTTACGAAGGTATACATTCCGCTCAAACGTTTTTTTTGGTCAACATTTTGATTATCAGGAGGAGGGTTTTGGAAAGGAACTTCGCTCGCAATCTCTGGTTCTTGTTTCATTAAAAAGTCGTCGGGCGCGTCTATATAAAACTGTGATTTTGATTTTTTAAGATTGCTGCTCTTTCCGCGATGAGGAAAATTATCACCACCGCAGACGTTTTTGCCTTTACTCGTACTCGGGATATTTTCGGTTTCTTCTGGGTAGTTTCTTCGTTCGAAAAGGTCCTTGCTGCTGCTGCTGCTGCTGTAGTGGGAAATTCCGCCTAATTTCTCCAATTTCGAATCGAACGGATCGTATCTGAATTTCTTCTCTTTCTTTAATTTCGATTTTGATTCGGGGTAAATTGGTCGTTCTATGATGCAGTTGCTGCTGCTGCTGCTGCTTCCACAACGATACGGTCCGTCTAACATTTCCAATTTCGATTCGAGTGGATCGCGTCTGAAAGCTTTCTCTTTCTTCTTTTTCGGTTTTGATTCTGGGTAAATTAATCGTTCAATGCTGTTGCTGCTGCCACAACGATACGGTCCGTCTAACATTTCCAATTTCGATTCGATTTGATCACGAATGAAATCCTTATTTTTCTCTATGTTTGGGTTTGATTCTGGGTAAATCGTCCGTTCTAAGCTGTTGCACCGGCAACGATACGGTCCGCCGTCTAACATTTCCAATTTCGGTTCGAGTGGACCGCGTATGAAATCCGTATCTGTCTCTATGTTTGGATTTGATTCTGAGTAAATCGTTCGTTCTGAACTGTTGCTGCTGCAACGATACGGTCCGTCTAACATTTCCAATTGCAATTCGAGTGAATCGCGTATGAAATCCTTATCTTTTTCTAGGTTTGCGTTTGATTCTGGGTAAATCGGTCCTTCCATGCTGCTGATGCTGCTGCTGCCGCCGTAACGATACGGTCCGTCTAACAATTCCAATTTCGCTTCGAGTGGATCGCGTATGTAAACTTCTTCTTTCTCCTTCTCTATGTTTGGTTTCGATTCTGGGTAAATGTTTTGTCTGAAAACATCCTTACTGCTGTCGCTGGCATAGTGAGACGGTTCGCCTATGGCTTCCAATTTTGAATCGAGAGGAACGTCTCTGAACATCCTATCTTTCTTTATTTTTGGTTTTGTCCCCGACGACCCGTTCGAGCTTTTTCTAGAGGGATGTGTGCTCTCTATTTTGATAGGAGAGTCTTCGAAATAAGTTTGTTCTTCCGTGTATGACGTGGGCGGATAGCGATATTCGAAACAATCCGTTGGCATCCAATCGCCGATATTGATTCTGAGAGGGCTTAAATCGTCCACGGCCGGTATACTCGGCGGACGGGTCTTCTTCTTCTTCTTTTTTTTCAGTTCCTTGTTTTTAGGTTTAGGCGTCGAACCGGCAACGGGACCTTCATCATCACCGTCGTATAAAGGTGGATAAAAGATTGGCGCAGTTATCCGAGAGGTCGAAGCCCCCTCCGAAGAAAAATCGTAAATTGTTGCGCATTCGACGGGGAACCTCTTCTGCTTCGTCGGTGGCGCCACGGCGCTACTTTTGGACGAAGAAAAGTAAGAAGAAAGTTTCGCTAAGGTTTTCTTTTCTTCATCCGAATTCGATTTTTTTCTTTTCTGTTTCGATTCTTTTTCCTTTGATCCCTTCTTAGCGCTAAAACGCTCCATCGCTTGGTGAATAATAAGCTCGCTCGAGGCTACCTTTTTATAGGGCCAGAAGCATATTTATTCAAACTTTATTTCTTTATAAAAATTATAATATTCTTTACAAAAAAGCTTACCTAAGCGCTTTGGCTATCGTGCGTACATTTTTAATTACATTCACACGCACTTACGTATTCACGCACTATCGGTTATTTTTTCCTATCCGTATATGTATATATATAGGAAAAGTATAAAAAACGGGAGCGAAGTACTAGCTAAAAACATTTTTCAAAATATTAATTTCGTCGTTTTCAATAAAATACTTTCTCTTCTTCGATGGGGCGGGCGTAGTGGATACCAGGATTTTCACGATTGGGACTCTTTCTTCTGACGAAAAATGCGACGACGAGGAGGGCGATGAGTAAGGAGGCGTCGTCGTGTTATGATCATAGAAGAAAATGTTATAATATTGCGAATCTCGTATTTGGTATTCCTCAGATTTCGGAAAGATATTTCGCAAGAGAAATAAATCTATTATATTTTTGAAACTCATTTGAAATATTAATAATCATTAACGTAAAAAAAATGATCGATTATTTCTCATTGACAAAAATTGACGAAAACAACAATAATAGTTATTACGAGTTTATTAAAGCCATAAAAGAGCGCGGGGCGAGGGAATTACTATCGAAATATGAGGGTTGGTTGATTAGAAAAATAAATCCTCTCGCGCCATCGAAGAAGATATGCGTTCAATTATATCCGAGCTTCATGATGATTTTAACGGACATTACTTGCCGCTCCTCTAAAACCTGCTACGCTCTGTCGACAACAATTATTCGCGAAAGGCGCAATGGCGAAGGCGGTGGCGGCTACGTGGTCGGGTGTGGTCGTTACGACTCGTACAACGATAATAGCGGAGACTGCGATTTTGATGACGAGGACTTCGACGATTCGGATGAGGGGTGCGCACGAAGGAGAAGAGGGGGGTTGAAAAGAAAAAAGAAATCTCGAGACGCAATAAAATTTTCAAATTCCATGAGCTTAATGAAAGTTTGCAAATCTTTATATCAGTATTTACTTAAAGACACGAAGTTTAGGCCGTTGAATCTTTTTAGCGATCTTTTCGAATACGGTTTAGAAGAAGAAGAAAGAGGAGGAAATAACTACGATATTTACAAAAGCGACGTGCCAGCTTTTCACGCTCTTAACGTATTTTTTCAATTCAAAACCTTTTCCGATTGTTTTCTTTTTTTATCGGTGTACGAAAAATTTATTTCCCGATCGCACCGGTATAAGATCCCGCGACTGGAAATCGAGGAAATTTATATTCCGATCGAGTATTGCAATGAGTTAGTATGTTATAAAGGAATAGACTCGGCGAATACGGCCGCGGGTAATAACGTCATCGAAAAATACGTAAATCATGTAATACGACCGAAAATCACTTCCGAGAACAGACTTTCGAAAAAAAGAATAAAAAGATCCGAGAAACAGAATAAAAACACCTTCCATAAATCTAAATCCAGAGTAAATTTAGATCCCGATTCGGAACAAATATTTAAATTTTGCGATTCTAACGAATATTCGGTTTCGCCGAAAGTAAGGCTCCCCGCGATTTTGTTATTTCTAAAAGACAATTTTCCTATAGGATCGTTGAGAGATATTTCTGGGACGATATATAATTCGGTAAGGTATAAAACTTTTTTTTAAACGACTGCCCGAGAAATATTCTTGCCGCTGCCTCCGCCACCATGGATTCAAAATTACTAGACTCGATAATCGAATATAATAGATTAATCAGTTACGCTTCGGAGTTTTTCAATTACTCGCTTATAAATTACGGGATCATTTTAGCTCTCTATCGTTCCTTATTCGGCGATAGCAGCAGGGACGACGAAGACGACGAGGACAACGATTTCTTCGGAATCGATTTAAGACGTTTGGAAAAGTTTTCGCCCAGTTTTCACGAAATTACGAAACGGGCGCTTCGAAGCGCTAATTCGATATTCGCGAAAAGGAGAGAGGAAAAGAATTCGACGCCGAATATCAGCACCCGGGCTTACGATTCCCTCGAATTATATTATTTGAACGAATATTACAAACTAGAAAGTAGAAATAATAATAATAATAACAGTTCGACGATTAATCACGCAAACTGTCCCGAAGGGAGGGTTAGGACGATTTTGCGCCTA
The DNA here is from genome assembly GCA_015478945.1 of Trachelipus rathkii. Classification (NCBI taxonomy): domain Eukaryota; kingdom Metazoa; phylum Arthropoda; class Malacostraca; order Isopoda; family Trachelipodidae; genus Trachelipus; species Trachelipus rathkii. The sequence goes on from JABUQX010042832.1 coordinate 37,818, forward strand.
TACCTTACAAAGGTAGGAGACGATTTATACTTGTTATCAATAGTTATTAGGGAATTAAAAGACAAACTAGATATAATCGAGAATCTTTATTCGCGTCTTTCACCTGTTCATACTAGTTGGAGTATTAAATAAAATATCGGTTAAACTATATTCGAAAATATTGAGTCTCAGCTTCGGAGAATCATCCTCGTCGGCGCCGTCTCCTTCGTCGTTAAAGGATAATAATTGCGATTCCAAGACGCTCGGTGTATTGCCTTCGCTAGTATTCGTTAATATTTCCTGAACGCGCTCGGCCTTGGGTTTGCAAAAATATGTGTTATGAAACGAGTCGAAATACGCGACCAAATTTATACTTTTTTTTCGGCAAAAGTCAAGAGCTTTGTTGTAGCCGTTTATATTGTCTTGAAGCGGGAACATTCTCCCGCCGCTTTTTTCCCACTGATCGTAATCGGTGACGTCAAAATTAGTTCGCCATTTGCAAGCTGGGCCGAATAATTTGTCCGGATGGAGACATAGGCAGAGCGGGATGTCGTAGCGCTTGCCATCTTGGAAAGTGGAATAGCGCATTATTTCGAAACCGGCGCCCATTTCTTCGTTGCATACAAACTGAAACGAATTCGACGTCGATAACGACAACGCGCCCCCCGCGTCGGATTTGGATTCGACGACGAGCTTTTCCAGATATGTGCGGTTGTGAGCAGCGTCGTTTAATTCCCGTAGGGAAGGATTAGCGGGCATTTTCGAAGAAATTCCGTCTTCTTTCAACGCGATTCCGTGAATTTTTTTTATATGAGAAAAAGCCAACGTATGTTTTGAACTTTTTTCGTCCTCGACGATGTTTTGATCTTCTTTCACGTTTATTATTAACAATCACCGTTTCCGCTTCTTTTTCAAAAGTATCGCCTCGCCATTTCCGATTTTCGTCGTCGTCTTCGTCGTCGCCGCCGCTTCCATCTTCCCCCATTTCGACGATCGCCGGAGTAACCTTCGAGTCGTTATCTTTAACGTCATCACCGTCGCTATTCAAAAAGGAAAAAATTTCGCTATCGCCGTCGATGAAATTTTCCATCAATTCTATATAATATAAGGACCTTTTTAGGATAAAATCATCAGAGTGCTTTTTCACGTAACTCGCTTCGAAATCATCGAGGTAGCGGTAATTAGAGGATCGAATATTTTTCAAGTCTTCGAGCGCTAAATCGCTTATATTTTCGGGGATTCCTATTCTCGCGCACGACCTCTTTTCGCAGACGTAAAAACTAACCTCGTTAATTCTGCCAATATCCGACGCTCGTTGGCACAAAATTTTGCACTCGGTATTCGTAGTACAGGGCACGATATTTTTTTCGCAATTAAAGGATAAAATGGAAGACGATAACGCCATTATCTTTATTTTTATAATAAAATTTAGCCTTAACTCGAATTCAATAAAAACGAGTACATTACGTTCTTCTCAATAAAACATTTACGATTCTGTAATTTTTTGTACTGCATATAAAATTGTAACATCGCGTCCTCGTCTTCGTTTTGTCGAGCCTTAAAATAATGAAGCATTTCGACCTCGCTCATTAATAGGAATTGCACGTCGTCGAATTCTTCGTCTTCGTAGGATAGGGTTTTCGTTTCAATTCCGTAGGTGCTGCCCACTGTATCGTCCTTATCCTTGTCTTCGCCGTTGTCGCCGTCGGCGTCACCGTTACCTTCGCTGATTTCGCCATCGCCGATGTTATTCGAGTTTATACGCAGGTCGACCGGAGTAGATTCGATAAGTTCGTAATAGCGATCTGAGGGCCCTCTTCCCACTTTAACGAGCATCCATTTTAGACTTTTTATGTCGGTTTCTCCTATTGCGAATGTTGGATTGCAATCGAAAATTTCGGTTTGTGTAACGTACGCGCAATCGTGAGAAAAATGAGGTTCTAGCGGTTTTACCGAGTAAACCGTAAACCGCTGCGAATTCAGATTTATATCAGCGGTGCCTTCGTGTGATTCGATAATGCGCGCGCGCACCTTCCATTCCCAGTTAGTATCGGGCATTTCCGATCCCTCGCACGAAAACATTATCCATTTATCGGTGATCACGATCCCCACGTCTTTAATAATTTTTTCACGTTTATTACTTTTAAAACTAGGCATGTCGAATTTCAACGCGGAAATATCGCATCCCTTTAACATTTCGAGGAAATGATCGTTTTTGCGCTCATCGTCGTCGTTACTATTCTTTTCCGTGTTCCAACAATAACAATATAATTTGCTATCAAGATCTCCGTTGAAGAAAAACGATTTAGAAACGTGAATTAAACGATTCGACGTACTGGGTGAGTAGAATTTGGCGTAATTTTCCGGGATTCGGGAATGGATTACGCGAATTATTTTTTTAGATTCTAAAACTACTTTTAGCGGTAAAGAGCCTCGATTCTCCGTAAATTTCGCGGTTACCTCGACGCCGTGTACGTCTTCCATCGAAGTCGTGTCATCGAGCAGCGGGAAATATTGATAAAAACGATCCTCCATACTATTGTCCAACCCGTTCTTAATAAAGTATCCTTCGTCCATCGAATTTACGTTTCCGCCTGTTTCCTTAAATAAAGCGTAATACAAGAACTCTTTAACGACGTCGATATCGCTGCTCTTTTCAGCCCTGTAATTTATTTCGGCCAAAGGAATTTTTCTAAAGTCGCCATCCGCGCGATAATCATAACGTAGCGTCTTTCCTTCGTTTTTCTTTAAATTTCGTTTTTTATATTTTAAAACTTTCAACACCAGGCGCAGCGGTTGATGCGCTATATCTATTTTGCAATCAAAATCGCGCTTAAAATGCGGTTGAAATTTAAATACTTTCGATTCGGAAGTCAAAAATCCTTCGCAATAACCCTTAGACGACACGCTGGTCATACCGTAAAATGGGTCGAGGACGATTATAGTTCCTTCTGAGAACGATTTCTTGTTTTTGAAAGAAATCAATTTTGTATCTCTTTTGGAAATTTCGAACTTGCCGAAGTCGCCGCCGCCGCCGCCACCGCCACCGGATTTTAACGCCAGGAATTCTTTATATTTTTTCGAAATTACCGCGCAACGGAATCGAGATTCCGATGGCAAATTCTCAAACTCTTTTCTTTTTCTTTTGCCCGACGGATAATTTACGTAATCTACGTACTTAAAACCTTTATCGAATCTTATATGATAACTTCCCTTATATTTTTTATCGTTTGCGATATCTTCGCTATAAAATAGGGTTAATCCCTTGACGGATACCTCCTTATCCATTTCGTTTTCTTCGGCCACACTTAAAAATATGAAAGAATCGTTATAATCACTATCATTTTTAGCGAATAGCTGCTGAACTTTGCAGAGCGACGATGTGTTCCTTTTAAATTCAAAAATCTTTTTTTCGAAGGTATCGTCGCTTGGCTTGATCGACAGATCCTCCAATTCGTCCCATTCGCCCGCTCCCGGCTCCGTCATTTCTTCGTATAATATATTATTCGCGTCTTCCGCGATAGGCCTAGTACTAATAAAAGCGTTTAACGGAATTTCATTGTCCGAATCCTCTTCTTCGCTGTAATCCTCTTCCCCGTTGTAATCGTGTTCTATCCGCAAATTACCTTTATTCCTTCTCTTTTTCAGTTTTTTTCCCGTCGATTCCGAAAAAGTATTTATAAATAAAGCTTTATCGAATTTTTCTTCGTATCGATAAACTTTATAATGAATATAACCGTATTGGTAAAAAGCGATATTTGAACTTTTTTCAGCGGTACGTAATAAAACGGCGTCTTTAAAGAGGCACAGGGGGATTGTTTTGGGAAAGGTTTTTATCTCTTTGTGAGTTTTATCGGGAAGAGGAGGGTCATTAGCGATGATCGTCGGGATGAGTGGTGGTGGTGGTGATGGTTTGTTTTTATTATCGTAATCGTTTTCTCCAACCTCTTCTTCTTCTTCACCGTCGTCATCATTTTCTTGGTCGTCGTCGTCATCGCTTGCTTTATCCTCTAAATGGTGGTATTCGTAGATGGCTTCGTCTTCAGAATTTTTCTTTCCAGTTTTAATCGGAAGTATTTTTCTACGATCTAAGATTAAATTGAATACTATGAACAGCGATAGTCCCAAGACGATTAAAATAAGCGCGAGAAACCCTATCTGGGTGATTTTCAATATTGACGCTTGTTTAGCGAGGAGTGCATGAAGAGGAAGAGGAGGAGGAGGAGGAGGAGGAGGAGGAGGAGGAGGGGGGGAAACAGGACGCGCATCCGTGAAACTCGGTAATAAATATCCGTCTTCATCTTCTTCTAATCCTTTCGCCGTGGTTGTGGATCTTGGCGAAAAATGTTCTTTTACGAATTCTTTCACGGGTTTGATTTTTAACGGCGCAGTATTCGGAGCCGAAAAATATTTTGGCAAAATTTTGTTTTTTATTCGTCGAAAAAAATTGTTTTGTTTCGATTGAGATGCGTTTAAAGTCGTTTCGTCGTCTCTATCGACGTCAAAATCATAGTTTCCCGCTTGCACGTATTGCGAAGATATGTCGTCCGTGTTCGAATTTAAACGTTCTTCGTTTATTTCTTCGTCGTCTTTTCTTTCGTTATCGGGGCGATTATTTTGAACTTCTTCATCTTCTTCTTCTTCTTCATCTTCCGTAAACGATGAGTAATCGTCGTCCCATTCGGACTCGTTTTCTTCGGATATCGGTTCAAATACCGGATTTGGGTTAAAAGTTACTGTACGATCTTTAGTGACTCCAAATTTTCGAATCATTTTCGCGTTGTAGTTTATTTTTTTTTGTTCTCAAAAGAAATTATAAATATTTGCTCTTGAGTTTGCGTTAAAAAATTTTAACTTAAAAAAAAATTTATTATCGCTTTCGTTTTTAGATATAGATTATTTACTACACCAATTATTAGTATTTTAAAAAGGTGATAACTAGATAGCTCGCTCGGTGAGTTAGTCAACCGAATAGGATTGGATCGTAAATAAACTTCGCTGTTAATATACCGGTGATTCCTTTATTAACTCTTTTGATTATTTGAGTCGCCTAAAAGAAAACTTTTAATATTTTTTAAAAATCTTCTTAACGGGGCATTCGGTTCTTGTTTCGGGAAGAGCGAATTTCTTTTATCTTGAAACAGAGAGAACGATTTAAGGTAATTTACTAGAATGATAAAAAATATCGTAAATACGATTAGTTTAAAAAGCATTATGATTTTTTTATCTTTTTATTGATTAATAAAAAAAATTTTTTTTAAATATATTTATTATTATTTGAAGATGAAATAATATTTCAATTCGCGATAAACAATGAGATGAAATAGTTTATTAAATTGTTCCTGAATACGTCGTTGCGAATGCTATTGTTGCGAAAATCTGTCGTCAAGAACAAATAACTGAGGTTCGATCTCGATAACGTTTTAAAGTTCGAATAAAGAAAAATCAATTTTAAAACGGAGTAATTATTTTTTTTACCACCTATATTCCAAAAGGATGATGTCGTCGACGATGGGGTGATGAACCGGTTCGAGGGTTGGGAAGAATACGAATAAGAAGATTCGTAAAAAGAAAAAATATCCGTAGAATTCAAACTTTTTAAATACTCTATCAACATTTTTTCGCTTCCGTAATCATCGTGACATTCGCTTTTTATAAATTTCAATTCCGAGCACATTATATCGTCGTCGTTCGTTTTAATGATGGAGCAGTGGCGCGAGGGTCCTCCCTTTTCTTCGGCTAAATTACATAACATCAAAACCGAATACGCGATTACCGATTTGGTTTCCGGTTTTTTAATCGTAGGTCTGATTACGAAACAAGACGACATTAATGGATAGCAAAACAGGTCGCTTTTTTTCATAATCGCGTCGATGGCTTTAGCGTTTTTACAGACATCGACGCAATTAGTCCCACTTTGACCGGCATTGGGATTACCGGAGGAGGAGGAAATCAAGCGACGGGACTCTCCATTTTTAAATTTGTTTAAGAAATTTTGAATTCCTCTTGACAAAAAAGTTTTCTTTTTCGATTCGAAGGGGTTTATGTAATATTTATCGTAATCTTCACCCGTAGGCAAGGATTCGTAGTTTATCGAAAATAGTTTTAAAGAGAGCTCGTCTGGAGCGACATTCCGATCGAAAACTAGCAGCAACTTACTTTCGGCGCTCGAATTCATAAAATACAAAGGGTCGGGCGGAGCTTGATCGAACGCGCAGGCGATATTTAATTCAAAAAATCGTAACGGCCTTTCGCCGCCGCCGCCGCCATCGAACGCATCCATGCATTTGTCGCAATAATTCGATACCATCTTAGAGTACATACATTCTTCTCGGCGGCCCGCACGTGGATAAAATAAATTATTGTTTTAAAATAAATTAGTTATTTTAATTTTTATTTAACTCAATTTCATTCTAATGTTTTCGCGATATTAATAAATAAATTATTATATTTTCGCGGAATTATTAATAATTCTTACTACCTTTCCTCTCGGTGATGTCGGTGGATATATTATTGTTTTTACAAAATGAACGAAGACGCGAATATGACGAAAATGAAGAAGGGAGTAAAGATCTATATACGCTGGATGAAAAGAAATTATCTTTATCGCTGGCGACTCTAATCATATTATACAACGAAACCGCAATATCTCTCGATCAAATTGCTCCTAACGATGCAAAGACCACCGGGCGACCAGTCGCTCCGTCGTCGTCATCGTCGTCGTCGTCGTCCTCCTTTTTTATTTCGCGGAAGACGGTTCGAGAAATTTTAAACTCAGAAGAAAAACTACTTGATTTACTGGGCCAAAGACAGTTTCTCGAGCTAGACATTCGAAACTTGATGGACGATAACTTTAGATCGTATAAAGTTTTCATTTCCGAAGAAAATGCGAAAGAAAAATTTCGTAATCTACCTCCGGAATTTAAAAAGATTAGCGGTAACGACGCTTATCTGAGACTACCGAGCGTTAAAATTATCATCTCAACCGATAACGATAACGAAAATAGCTATCGTACTTTAACGGAGGAAAACGATTTCGAGAAAGCTTTGTCCCTGCTTCGATATTGCGTGTGGAAAAACGGATCTGACGGTGAAAAGCCGCCGTGCGCATTATTTTCCGAAAATAAGAAACCCTTATTCTCTTCATCGGACTGTATCGCGTTGCTCCTACTCAAAACCGACAGAGCCGTTTTTATTAAGGAGGACGGTAGTGACGATAAATCTCAATGGATAGACGAATATAGGTTATTTTTGACTAAAATCGATTTGCTGAAGCGTTACGTTCCTCCGTATTACACTATCAAACGGAATTTTACCGCGATCGTAACAATTCACCCGAATCGAAAAAAATATCCTCTCCTAATTCTTTTGAACGCTTTCGAATGTTGTCTCAAGGAAATTATCATTCGACGTCATCGTCATCAATCTTTGGCCGAGAGTGTGGATTACATTTTCGCTTCGGTATTCACCAAAAATATCAAAGAGGCGAACGATAACAATGATTTCTGCAAGGCGAAAACGTTAATACGGCAAAGAATATTTACGACCGTGAAACTCTTCTCGTCCGCGATCGCGCATTTCGTTAAAACGGATTATAATCACGAACGTTTAGCTCGCGACCTCGAACGAGACGCGGATTCTTTTATCCTCTCCGCGATGAAAAGTAATAGTAATAACAGCAACTTTTTTAAATTTATCGATCATAAATCCATATGCAAAAACGAGCATCCGTGCATATTCGTCGGGGTTTGTTACGAAGCCGTATTTTCTCAAAAGACTTGCTCCAATTTAATAAATTTGATTAGAGCCACGGAATTTAAATATTTAGTGGATGATAACGGGATAGTAGATAATAGGGCGAATTATTCGAATTCGCCCTATTATCTACTATCCCGTTATCATCCACTAAATATTTAAATTCCGTGGCTCTAATCAAATTTATTAAATTGGAGCAAGTCTTTTGAGAAAATACGGCTTCGTAACAAACCCCGACGAATATGCACGGATGCTCGTTTTTGCATATGGATTTATGATCGATAAATTTAAAAAAGTTGCTGTTATTACTATTACTTTTCATCGCGGAGAGGATAAAAGAATCCGCGTCTCGTTCGAGGTCGCGAGCTAAACGTTCGTGATTATAATCCGTTTTAACGAAATGCGCGATCGCGGACGAGAAGAGTTTCACGGTCGTAAATATTCTTTGCCGTATTAACGTTTTCGCCTTGCAGAAATCATTGTTATCGTTCGCCTCTTTGATATTTTTGGTGAATACCGAAGCGAAAATGTAATCCACACTCTCGGCCAAAGATTGATGACGATGACGTCGAATGATAATTTCCTTGAGACAACATTCGAAAGCGTTCAAAAGAATTAGGAGAGGATATTTTTTTCGATTCGGGTGAATTGTTACGATCGCGGTAAAATTCCGTTTGATAGTGTAATACGGAGGAACGTAACGCTTCAGCAAATCGATTTTAGTCAAAAATAACCTATATTCGTCTATCCATTGAGATTTATCGTCACTACCGTCCTCCTTAATAAAAACGGCTCTGTCGGTTTTGAGTAGGAGCAACGCGATACAGTCCGATGAAGAGAATAAGGGTTTCTTATTTTCGGAAAATAATGCGCACGGCGGCTTTTCACCGTCAGATCCGTTTTTCCACACGCAATATCGAAGCAGGGACAAAGCTTTCTCGAAATCGTTTTCCTCCGTTAAAGTACGATAGCTATTTTCGTTATCGTTATCGGTTGAGATGATAATTTTAACGCTCGGTAGTCTCAGATAAGCGTCGTTACCGCTAATCTTTTTAAATTCCGGAGGTAGATTACGAAATTTTTCTTTCGCATTTTTTTCCGTTATGAAAACTTTATACGATCTAAAGTTATCGTCCATCAAGTTTCGAATGTCTAGCTCGAGAAACTGTCTTTGGCCCAGTAAATCAAGTAGTTTTTCTTCTGAGTTTAAAATTTCTCGAACCGTCTTCCGCGAAATAAAAAAGGAGGACGACGACGACGACGATGACGACGACGGAGCGACTGGTCGCCCGGTGGTCTTTGCATCGTTAGGAGCAATTTGATCGAGAGATATTGCGGTTTCGTTGTATAATATGATTAGAGTCGCCAGCGATAAAGATAATTTCTTTTCATCCAGCGTATATAGATCTTTACTCCCTTCTTCATTTTCGTCATATTCGCGTCTTCGTTCATTTTGTAAAAACAATAATATATCCACCGACATCACCGAGAGGAAAGGTAGTAAGAATTATTAATAATTCCGCGAAAATATAATAATTTATTTATTAATATCGCGAAAACATTAGAATGAAATTGAGTTAAATAAAAATTAAAATAACTAATTTATTTTAAAACAATAATTTATTTTATCCACGTGCGGGCCGCCGAGAAGAATGTATGTACTCTAAGATGGTATCGAATTATTGCGACAAATGCATGGATGCGTTCGATGGCGGCGGCGGCGGCGAAAGGCCGTTACGATTTTTTGAATTAAATATCGCCTGCGCGTTCGATCAAGCTCCGCCCGACCCTTTGTATTTTATGAATTCGAGCGCCGAAAGTAAGTTGCTGCTACTTTTCGATCGGAATGTCACTCCAGACGACATCTCTTTAAAACTGTTTTCGATAAACTACGAATCCCTGTCCAAGGGAGAAGGTTACGATAAATATTATATAAACCCCTTCGAATCGAAAAAGAAAACTTTTTTGTCAAGAGGAATTCAAAATTTCTTAAACAAATTTAAAAATGGAGAGTCCCGTCGCTTGATTTCCTCCTCCTCCGGTAATCCCAATGCCGGTGAAAGTGAGACTAATTGCGTCGATGCCTGTAAAAGCGCTAAAGCCATCGACGCTATTATGAAAAAAAGCGACCTGTTTTGCTATCCATTTACGTCGTCTTGTTTCGTAATCAGGCCTACGATTAAAGAACCGGAAACCAAATCGATAATCGCGTATTCGGTTTTAATGTTGTGTAATTTAGCCGAAGAAAAGGGAAGACTCTCGCGCTACTGCTCCATCATTAAAACGAACGACGACGATATGATGTGCTCGGAATTGAAATTTTTAGAAAGCGAGTGTCACAAGGATTACGGAAGCGAAAAAATGTTGATAGAGTATTTAAAAGGTTTGAGTTCTACCGATATTTTTTCTTTTTATGAAGAACCTTATTCTTCTTCTTCTTCTTCCCAACGCTCGAACAGGCTCATCACCCCTTCGTCGACGACATCATCCTTTTGGAATATAGGTGGTAAAAGAAATAATTACTCCGTTTTAAAATTGATGTTTCTCTATTCGAACTTTAAAACTTTATCGAGATCCAACCTCGGTTATTTGTTCTTGACGACAGATTTTCGCAACAATTGCATTCGCAACGACGTATTCAGGAACAATCTAATAAACTATTTCATCTCATTATTTATAGCGAACTGAAATATTATTTCATCTTCAAATAATAATAAATATATTTTAAAGAATTTTTTTTTATTAATTCCATAAAAAGATAAAAAAATCATAATGCTTTTTAAACTAATCGTATTTACGATATTTTTTATCATTCTAGTAAATTACCTTAAATCGTTCTCTCTGTTTCAAGATAAAAGAAATTCGCTCTTCCCGAAACAAGAACCGAATGCCCCGTTAAGAAGATTTTTAAAAAATATTAAAAGTTTTCTTTTAGGCGACTCAAATAATCAAAAGAGTTAATAAAGGAATCACCGGTATATTAACAGCGAAGTTTATTTACGATCCAATCCTATTCGGTTGACTAACTCACCGAGCGAGCTATCTAGTTATCACCTTTTTAAAATACTAATAATTGGTGTAGTAAATAATCTATATCTAAAAACGAAAGCGATAATAAATTTTTTTTTAAGTTAAAATTTTTTAACGCAAACTCAAGAGCAAATATTTATAATTTCTTTTGAGAACAAAAAAAAATAAACTACAACGCGAAAATGATTCGAAAATTTGGAGTCACTAAAGATCGTACAGTAACTTTTAACCCAAATCCGGTATTTGAACCGATATCCGAAGAAAACGAGTCCGAATGGGACGACGATTACTCATCGTTTACGGAAGATGAAGAAGAAGAAGAAGATGAAGAAGTTCAAAATAATCGCCCCGATAACGAAAGAAAAGACGACGAAGAAATAAACGAAGAACGTTTAAATTCGAACACGGACGACATATCTTCGCAATACGTGCAAGCGGGAAACTATGATTTTGACGTCGATAGAGACGACGAAACGACTTTAAACGCATCTCAATCGAAACAAAACAATTTTTTTCGACGAATAAAAAACAAAATTTTGCCAAAATATTTTTCGGCTCCGAATACTGCGCCGTTAAAAATCAAACCCGTGAAAGAATTCGTAAAAGAACATTTTTCGCCAAGATCCACAACCACGGCGAAAGGATTAGAAGAAGATGAAGACGGATATTTATTACCGAGTTTCACGGATGCGCGTCCTGTTTCCCCCCCTCCTCCTCCTCCTCCTCCTCCTCCTCCTCCTCCTCTTCCTCTTCATGCACTCCTCGCTAAACAAGCGTCAATATTGAAAATCACCCAGATAGGGTTTCTCGCGCTTATTTTAATCGTCTTGGGACTATCGCTGTTCATAGTATTCAATTTAATCTTAGATCGTAGAAAAATACTTCCGATTAAAACTGGAAAGAAAAATTCTGAAGACGAAGCCATCTACGAATACCACCATTTAGAGGATAAAGCAAGCGATGACGACGACGACCAAGAAAATGATGACGACGGTGAAGAAGAAGAAGAGGTTGGAGAAAACGATTACGATAATAAAAACAAACCATCACCACCACCACCACTCATCCCGACGATCATCGCTAATGACCCTCCTCTTCCCGATAAAACTCACAAAGAGATAAAAACCTTTCCCAAAACAATCCCCCTGTGCCTCTTTAAAGACGCCGTTTTATTACGTACCGCTGAAAAAAGTTCAAATATCGCTTTTTACCAATACGGTTATATTCATTATAAAGTTTATCGATACGAAGAACAATTCGATAAAGCTTTATTTATAAATACTTTTTCGGAATCGACGGGAAAAAAACTGAAAAAGAGAAGGAATAAAGGTAATTTGCGGATAGAACACGATTACAACGGGGAAGAGGATTACAGCGAAGAAGAGGATTCGGACAATGAAATTCCGTTAAACGCTTTTATTAGTACTAGGCCTATCGCGGAAGACGCGAATAATATATTATACGAAGAAATGACGGAGCCGGGAGCGGGCGAATGGGACGAATTGGAGGATCTGTCGATCAAGCCAAGCGACGATACCTTCGAAAAAAAGATTTTTGAATTTAAAAGGAACACATCGTCGCTCTGCAAAGTTCAGCAGCTATTCGCTAAAAATGATAGTGATTATAACGATTCTTTCATATTTTTAAGTGTGGCCGAAGAAAACGAAATGGATAAGGAGGTATCCGTCAAGGGATTAACCCTATTTTATAGCGAAGATATCGCAAACGATAAAAAATATAAGGGAAGTTATCATATAAGATTCGATAAAGGTTTTAAGTACGTAGATTACGTAAATTATCCGTCGGGCAAAAGAAAAAGAAAAGAGTTTGAGAATTTGCCATCGGAATCTCGATTCCGTTGCGCGGTAATTTCGAAAAAATATAAAGAATTCCTGGCGTTAAAATCCGGTGGCGGTGGCGGCGGCGGCGGCGACTTCGGCAAGTTCGAAATTTCCAAAAGAGATACAAAATTGATTTCTTTCAAAAACAAGAAATCGTTCTCAGAAGGAACTATAATCGTCCTCGACCCATTTTACGGAATGACCAGCGTTTCGTCTAAGGGTTATTGCGAAGGATTTTTGACTCCCGCATCAAAAGTATTCGAATTTCAACCGCATTTAAAGCGCGAGTATGATTGCAAAATAGATATAGCGCATCAACCGCTGCGCCTGGTGTTGAAAGTTTTAAAATATAAAAAACGAAATTTAAAGAAAAACGAAGGAAAGACGCTACGTTATGATTATCGCGCGGATGGCGACTTTAGAAAAATTCCTTTGGCCGAAATAAATTACAGGGCTGAAAAGAGCAGCGATATCGAAAACGAAGGAGTAGTTAAAGAGTTCTTGTATTACGCTTTATTTAAAGAAAATGGTGGAAACGTAAATTCGATGGACGAAGGATACTTTATTAAGAACGGGGTTGACTATAGTATCGATCGTTTTTATCAATATTTCCCGCTACTCGATGACACGACGTCGATGGAAGACATATACGGCGTCGAGGTAACCGCGAAATTTACGGGGAATCGAGGTTCTTTACCGCTAAAAGTCGTTTTAGAATCTAAAGAAATAATTCGAGTAATCCATTCCCGAACCCCTGAAAATTACGCAAAATTCTACTCGCCCAGTACGCCGAATCGTTTAGTTCACGTTTCTAAATCGTTTTTCTTCAACGGGAATCTTAATAGCAAATTATATTGTTATTGTTGGAACACCGGAAAGAACAGTAAAGACGATGAGCGTAAAAACGATCATTTCCTCGAAATGTTGAAGGCGTGCGATATTTCCGCGCTGAAATTTGACCTGCCTTGTTTCAAAAGTAATAAACGTTTAAAAGTTAATAAAGACGTTGGAGTCGCGATCACCGATAAATGGATAATGTTTTCGTGCGACGGATCGGAAATGTTCGAAACTAACTGGGAATGGCAGGTGCGCGCACGCCTAATTAAAGGAGACGAAAGCGCCGCGGGTATAAATCTGAATTCGCAACGATTTACGGTTTACTCGGTTAAACCGCTGAAACCTAATTTTTCTCACGATTGCGCGTACGTTGCGCAATCCGAAATTTTCGATTGCAATCCAACATTTTTAATAGGCGAAACCGACATAAAAACTCTAAAATGGATCCTCGTTAAGGTGGGAAGAGGGACCTCGGATCACTACGAGCTTATCGAGTCTACTCCGGTCGACTTGCGCATAAACTCGAAAAACGACGACGGCGACAACGGCGACAACGGCGACAAGGATAAAGACGATTCAGTGGGCAGCAGCACCTACGGAATTGAAACGAAAATACTATCTTACGAAGACGAAGAATTCGACGAAGTTCAATTCCTATTAATGAGCGAGGCCGAATTGCTTCATTATTTTAAAGCTCACCAAGACGAAGACGAGGACGCGATGTTACAATTTTATATGAGGTATAAAAAATTAGAGAATCGTAAATGTTTTATTGAGAAGAATGTGATGTATTCGTTTTTGTTAAATCCGAATTAATACTAATCGTAAAAAATTTATTACAAAATAACAATAAAGAAAGTAAATGGCGCTATCGTCTTCCATTTTATCCTTTAATTGCGAAAAAAACATCGTGCCCTGCACGACGAATACCGAGTGCAAGATTTTGTGCCAAAGTGCTTCGGATATTGGCAGAATTAACGAGGTTAGTTTTTACGTATGCGAAAAGAGGTCGTGCGCGAGAATAGGGATCCCCGAAAACATAAGCGATTTAGCTCTCGAGGACTTGAAAAATATTCGATCCTCTAATTACCGCAACCTTGACGATTTCGAAGCTAGCTACGTGAAAAAGCACTCGAATGATTTTATATTGAAAAGGTCATTATACTATATAGATTTGATGAAGAATTTTATCGACGGCGACAGCGAAATTTTTTCTGTTTTGAATGGTGGTGTTGGTGGTGGCGACGGCGGCAACGTTAACGACGACGACCCGAATACTACTGCTATTACTCCGGCAATCGTCGAAAGGGGGGAAGATGAAGGAAAAAAACAATTAGGAAGCGGGGTTGAGGGCGACGATGACGACGAAAGTCGTAAATGGCGAGGCGAAACTTTGGAAAACGAAGCCGAAACGGTCATTGTTAATAAGAAGGAACCTCGTAACATCGTCGAGGACGAAAAAAGTTCAAAACATACGCTGGCTTTTTCTCGTATTAAAAAAATTCACGGAATCGCGTCGAAAGAAGAAGAGTTTTCTTCGAAAATGCGCGCTAATCCTTCCTTTCGGGAATTAAACGACGCTGCTCACAACCGCACATATCTGGAAAAGCTCGTCGTCGAATCCAAATCCGACGCGGGGGGCGCGTTGTCGTTATCGACGTCGAATTCGTTTCAGTTTGTATGCAACGAAGAAATGGGCGCCGGTTTCGAAATAATGCGCTATTCCACTTTCCAAGATGGCAAGCGCTACGACATCCCGCTCTGCCTATGTCTCCATCCGGACAAATTATTCGGCCCAGCTTGCAAATGGCGAACTAATTTTGACGTCACCGATTACGATCA